>JAQMRL010000018.1:8614491-8899491 GCA_035578175.1 Catonia carolina
GTTTTCTTGTAAAGCGAATATTAAAATATGTTGTTTTGTCATCAGTGTGAATATTTCAGTCTTATAATGATACGTTTCTGCCCAGAGCAGACAGGTGGAGTGTCAAATTATTTACACCCAATCTGTTCGTTGCAGGGCTAAAATAAATAGTTCTGTTTCTTATCACATGGTCAGCCAATTAAATGACTGAATCATTTAAGAACAGAAGAGGTAGAGGTGTAAAAGACACTAATCAGAGTATTCTCTTCTGAAAGTAATGAATTTCATTATACAGCCAGACCCTGTGGTGAATGAAGTGAAGGCGTCATTTGCAGAGTGGAAAATATGTGCTTTTCAGAGGGCCCGGCATGCTGATAAGTGTACTTTTCCACTCAGTGAGGAAGGCAATGGTAAACCACCTCACTCCTCGTTTTACTTAGTAAAACCTCTGTAGGTTCAAACCAGCCTTTCGGCTGTTGACCTAAACAACAACAATGATACGTTAATTTTAAAAATCTGGTGTGAAACACTCGCACAACTTTCTCCTGCCAATGCAAATAATGAACAATATAATCTAACATTAGTAATAAAACATTAGAAATAAACAAAAAACTAACCTCAAAAAACAACCTAATTTTAATCATGAGTGAAAGACGCAAAATTAAGACGTTATTTTCGACGGTATTTTCTTTAAAAATTCAGAAAATCACTCCTTTACGCTAAATTAGGCTCTATAGAGAAAAATTCTTTCAGTAAAAGGTGTAGATCTTTAAATTTCCTATAAATTTTATTCTATACACTTATGTCGTAAAATGCATACTAATGCCGAAATTGTAAAAAATCGATTTTTTTACACTTTTTCGTGAGAGAAAAAACAGGAATTCGCTTAACTAAGCGTTATACAAAAAAATGTTTGAAATAGAAGTTCTAGGTTTTTGAATTGTCTACAACTTTTATTATATACATTTTTGCGCTAAAATGCATATTAAAGCTGCAATCTCAAGAAAAAAACCATTTTTTCTACGAGACCACAGCCTTCTCAAGAACTTCATGGCACCTACCCTATCTTATAGAGCATAAAAAGTGTAGTAAATGAAGCGATTTTTAAAAATATTAGGAGCCGTTTTTGAGAAAATCGCAAAAAGTGAAAAATTACACGAATAAACTGTTACTTACGGTTGACAGATTTTGATGAAAATGTTTGTGTCGGGTACGGTAGTAGTACCTAACTTAAGTTCCAAGTTTCAACTTCGTACAGTACGATGTTCCGTTCTTGAGATTTTTTGTTCACACACCCACACACACACACACACACACACACACACACACACACACACACACACACACACACACACACACACACCAAATGCTATAAAACATTTTTTTTGGGTTCAGGGGGTCTGAAAACGTGTAGATCCGATAAAAACTCGATTTAGAAAAATCGACATGAAAGCAATACTTTTCTTCCTGTTACATACATATTGGCTAGAAAAAGTAAAAAAATTGTGGGAAACATTTTCATTGATGGTACCATATGGTTTTTGTTTTTAATTTTTTTTTGGTTTTTGGTTTAATAAGCTTATGGTTGTTAAGAGCAGTGTTTGAATTGGTATAGGTAGTGATTCCCAAGTTTTAGGCAAAAAAAAACATTTGTGATGACCAAGAGGATAAGACATTAGGCTATAGCCTAATACACTTAATTTCAGCCGTATGTCGTTTCTTGCTAAACACAGTAGAAAAATTAGGTAATATTTAATACAAAATTTGAATAATATCATATTATTAGTTAATGTATAAACAGCAATTCACAAACATAGTTTGATTATTATTATAGAAAAAATATAGCAGGTAGTACAGAAGAAAGAGTTACAGAGAGAGAGTGAGAGAGAACACTGTGGGGAAAAAGTATGGAATAAATAGAAAATGTGTTGAGAGTTGATGACTTAAGCAAGTAGCAGGTAGTACAGAAGAAAGAGTTACAGAGAGAGAGTGAGAGAGAACACTGTGGGGAAAAATCAAAGAGTGACCGCCTTCGAAGTATCACAATAGGAGCTCTGTCAATACATGCCAAGGTACAAAGAAGTGATTACTGACCCTTTTTGTGGGGAATTCGTTATGTGGGTAGGAAGGCCATCTCCCCCAGATTCCACACCCACGTTTGATAAATAACCGCTGAGGCCCATACAGTACACCTCAAAGAGGTAATTCATAGATCCACCACCGCACATGCACATTACAGACGGCCGCATCCGTCCAACCCGACAAACCGGGTATAGGGCAGCTGTACCGCTGTTTTAAAGGGCAAATCCTCAAGGAGTAAACCCTTTAAGAGGTATATCTACAATCAGACGATAGTAGATAATAAAACGAAATTCCTTCACCACACAATGTGTTTTGGGCGTACGCTGAAATTCGGATCAGTATATCAATTCGTCTCTTCAAATAAATTAATTAAAACCATAAGAAAAAAATCTAATGTGAAACACTCACCCGACTCTCTCTTGCCAATGTAGATAATGACCAACATAACCTATTTTGATCATGAGTAAATAATGTAAAATGAAATGCATAACCTAATTTTAATCATAAGTGAATGACGCAAAATGAAAATCAACCGCTGCAGAACTAAAAAAAAACGGAAAATCAGGAATTACCTCTTAACTAGGCTCTGTAGAGAAAAATGCTGAAAATAAGGGTTGTAGGGTTTTTAATTTCCTATAACTTTGATTATAAACACTTTTGTCGTAAAATGCACACTAAGGCCGCAATTTTTAAAAAAAATCCCATTTTTTACCAATTTTAATGAAAAAAAAAAAACAGAAAATCACTAACTGCGGCTAAAATAAGCTCTGTACAAGAAAACGCACGATATAAAGGTTGTGGATTTTTTTTTTATTTCCTATAACTTAAATTGTACACGTTTTTGTCTTAAAATGTATACTAAGGCCACAATATTAAAAAATCCCATTTTTACAGATTTTGATGAAAAAAACAATATAATTGCCGCTAAACTATGCGTTGTACAAAAAATATTAAAAATAAGAGGAGTAGGTTTTTAAATATTCTATAACTTTGATTTACACTTTTGCACTAGAACGCATATTAAGGCCGCAGTCTTAAAAACACATATTTTCTACGAGAGCACAGCCTCCCCAAGAATTTAGCAGACATGGCGCTTATCTTACCTTGTAGAGCATAAAAATGTATTAAATGAGGCAATTTAAAAAAAGTCGTTTGAGCCGTTTTTGAGAAAATTGCAAAAAGCGAAAAATCACACGAATAAACTACTACTTCTGGTTGACTAATTTTGATAAAATTGTTCGTATCGGGTCCTCCTATAATACCTAACCCAAGTTCCAAGTTTCAACTTCGTAATTAAAACTGGCGTTAGGTAGGGTGATGGACTGTCACCTGTTCTTTCTAACATGTGTTGGAGAAGGTTATTCAAAAATGGGAAATTGAATTTGCCAATAAAGGATCGTTAAACCAAGTAGGCCTACCTATCGGAGGCTAAAAAAAGTGCATAAAGATATTGTATTGCTTTTGCAGACGACCTATAGCAATCGTTTCAAGGAAATTCGTTTGACAATAAAACAAACCAAAGGGTTAAAAAAAACAGAAATTGCAGGAAAACAAAAGTTTCTTCGAAAAAATTAAATGCATAACGAACATCGCAACAGCTCCACGTGACTTGAGGACACAATACGGAAAAAGTTGATAGCTTTAAGTAACTTGAAGAGATAGTACAACCGAAGACTAGCTAAAAGGAAGCAAACAACAGCAGACGAGAAAAGATGGCCGGTGCACTCCGAGGAACTCACCACTTTTATAAGAAGAGACCACTCTCAAGACAAGTCAAAAGCAGACACTATAATACTGCTATAAAACCTGTACGCCTGTATGCGAGTGAGTGCCTTAGAATGACCCGGAAGGCTGGTCTTAGAGAAGCAGAGAAATTTGAAATAAAGATTCTCCGCAAGATAATGGGTCCGAAGATAGTAGAAGGACAGTAAAGGTTACGAAAACGAGAAGAACTGTACTAGGAAAATAAACGATTAGAAAAAGAATACTAAAATTTTACGGGTCCCTTTAGAATATATGACATAGGGTTCACAAAACAAAATTATAAGACACTAATTAACAGACGTAAGGTTTCGAATAAATGGTTCAAAGAAGTCAGACAGGTTATTGAAAAATCCGGAATAAACCAAGAAAATAATGAATCGAACAAAAAACAGAACAACAATAACAAAAACCAACAATAAGAGCAAAAACAGAACACCGGGTGGACAGAAGAAAGAACAAAAGCATACAGTGAACGAACGTTGAGAATGTGGGCTACATGAAGAGCTTCCAGAACTGTTTAAAGTCACGTGGTCCAAAATTGGCCATACACTAAAAACTCTCTTCACAATATATTTTAAAGTAAAATAAAAATATAATCAGTACAAATAATCAACTAATAATGCTGGCCGCATTGGCGTAATTGGTAACGTGCTCGCCTCTCATCATGCGGTCTTGGGTTCGAATCCCATTCAGGCACGGCATATTTTCATACGTTACAATCAATCATTTCATCTGCATTAGCAGTAGTTGCAGAACAGTTGGACGTTAAACCAAAGAAAAAAAATCTGACAAGCTTCCAATTTAACAAATCTTTTTTCATGACTATTGTCTACATTCGTCAGCTATCTATAATCTTAAGTTGGTGGAGAGATATTTCAGAAAAAATCACTAAAGAGATGAACAACCACGGTTTATAATTAATTTTTATGTTTTAGATTCAGAATCAACGATCTGCATTTAATCAGTTCTTTAAATCTCGTTGTAGATTTTTCATACAAAGAATATTTAATAATTTTCAAGACCCTGGTCGGGAATTGATCCCGAAATTTCCGCTTCGCAACGTAGCACGTTGACCATTGGGCCACGGAGGCGGCCCAGTCTCGTTTTTGTTACTACATGATAGCGTACTTGTCAAGTATTAGATTAATAATGGTTTGGACAGTTTTGCATTTACGATGCGTAATAATTTTTACTATATATTATTGTATGAATTTTTACGATTACAGATTTATTCTGCAGTTATCGTAAATTGGAGAAATATCTCACATATATTATTCATAAAACGATATACTGTAATAGAAAATTTTTCGGTAATTACTAAATAAATTTTTAATCAAATTTTAATTAGATTTCTGAATTTGAAAGTCCGGTATAGTTATTGGTAAATACCTGAATCTATATCACATTACTTTTACCAATTCAATGAATAAGAGAATAATAGAAAAATTACCTCAAATTGGTTGCATTAAAATCCTTACTGTCTCCAGCTGAACCCATAGTTGACGGATTACTAACAAAGATTACTCTTCACCGGCGGAAGGTATTTTATAACTAACAGTACGAGTCTTATAGAATGATTAAATTAAAACAATTTTACCAACCTTTGAAAGTGTTATTAATAAGAATGTCAAATATTTTAATTATTAAAAAGTAAAAGACTTTCCTACACAAATATACTACTGTGTAATTTTCAGCGCGGTTGGAGATGGATTATATTTTGAGCACTGTCATTAACGAAATCCGATTGTAGGTATTTTACATGTAGATTTCCCTCCTCAATTACCCTTTATCATTTTCGCTCTGTTTAACTACCCCCTCTCCTTAAATTCATTATTCGAAACTCACTTTTGCGCAATTGTAGCCATTTATCATAAAAAATACTGAGACAGAAAATATCATCGTAGTGTGGTAGATACATGAAACGCGCAACTCCATTTCGTTAAAAATGAAGTGGGTTGCATGCAGATCAAAATATTTATGTTTAGTATTTTTATTCTCTTAAAATTTCAGCAACTCCTTTCAAGAAGCTACAAGATCTCATTCCACTAAACAGTTTTAAAAATCAACTACTAACAGTTTCTGCTGGAAAAATAATTTTATAATACTAATTAATTTTTACATTCTCTGGCCCTTTGTAAAAAAAATAGGAAAGGAAAGTATTGTTTTCATGTTGATTTTTCGAAATCGAGTTTTCACCGGAAATTCACGTTTTCAGGCCCCCGAACCCAAAAACATATCTTTACTGATTGCTCTGTGTGTGTGAACAAAATATCTAAAGAATGGAATTTTGTACGAAGTTGAAACATGGAACTTAAGTTAGGTATTATAAGAAGACCTGACACAAACATTTTAATTGAAATCGGTCAACCGGAAGTAGTACCTAGTTTATTCGGGCAATTTTTAACTTTTTTGCAATTTTTTTCAAAAATGGCTCCTATGACCTTTTAAAAATCACCTCATTTAGGCTACTAGCTTTTTAATGATCTACAAAAAATTTAAACGCCATGTCTGCTGAAATTCGTAGGGGCTCTTGTAGTAAAAAATATTTTTATTTTTAATATTTTCGTTAATATGCATTTTAGGGCATAAGTGCATATAATCGAAGTCGTTGAAAATGAAAAACCTACAATCTTTTTTTCAAGCACTTAATCTACAACGCTTGGTTGAGCGTCAAATGGTAATTTTCCGTATTTTGCGCACCAAAGTCGTAGAAATATGGTATTTTATTTTTAAAATTGCGTCCTTAGTATGGATTTAACGACAAAAGTATACATAAATAAAGTTGAATGGTAGGAGTAGGAAGTTTTAAATTTAAAATTTTGGAGTATGATTCAGTCGTTCGAGCAGTTAACATCGGCTCCGATAATGAATCTTTGTGGTTGTGGTTGTGATAAGGATATTGCGGTGAACGACTTTGTAACTTGTTCTAATTGTAACGTAAATTTTATCTATTTGTGCGCCGGCATTTCGAAAAATTCTTTCTATAAATGGTCAAAAAAAATCGTGGAAAGTGCAAGTGCCCTTCATGCCAAATTAATACCAGTGTTACTGATTAAACACGCTTCAACTTGCACAACGAAAAAATACAATATGATAATCTTATCTGATATAAAAACCTTAATTGTTGGTTCATACAACTCAATTTATTAAGTAAGCTTTAAAAATTGACTTCAAGAAAACTAACGATAACGTTTCCGAATTGCAGCATTCTATTGACCATTTTTCTGATAAAGCTGATGACTTTTAACAAGACGATAAAGTTACTTATTGAAGAGCATTATGGATTAAAAAATCTGGTGTGAAACACTCACACAACTTTCTCTTGCCAATGCAAATAATTAACAATAAACCTAACATTATTAATAAAATATTAGAAATAAACAAAAAACTAACCTCAAAAAACATAACCTTATTTTAATCATGAGTGAATGACGCAAAATGAAAATCGTACTCAGTTTGGCTTAAAAAAACGGAAAATCACACTTTCACGCCAAACTAGGCTCTGTAGAGAAAAATTCTCTAAATAAAAGTTGTAGATTTTTTAATTTTCTATAAATTTCATTATAAACACTTTTGTCATAAAATGAATACTAAGGCCGAAATCTTTCAAAAATCGATTTTTCACACGTTTTCGTGAGAAAAAACAGAAAATCGCTAATTACCGCTAAACTAAGCGTTATACAAAAAAATGTTTGAAATAAAAGTTGTAGAATTTTAATTTCTCTACACTTTTTATTGTATAAATTTTTGCGCTATAATACATATTTAAGCCGTAATCTTAAAAAAACACTTTTTTTCGTGAAAACAGCCTCACCAAGAATTTCAGCAAACATGGCGCCTACCCTATCTTGTAGAGAATCAAAAATTGAGTAAATGAGGCGATTTTTAACAAAATCGTAGGACCAATTTTTGAGAAAATCACAAAAAAGTGAAAAATTATACGAATAAACTACTACTTCCGGTTGATCGATTTTGATGAAAATGTTCGTGTCGGGTCCGGTTGTGGTATGTAACTTAAGTTTGATACAACACAGTCAAGCCTAACCAGTATACGCACTAACACACACACAACACACATGCAATTTACAGAAACAAGTTGTCCAGACTCGGACCAATCAGGAGCCGGCTCGCCATGCTGCTCTCTGATTGGTTACAGGTTGGACAACCTAACAGTATATAAGCAAGTAGTTTTCACACACAGAGCAGTCTTACACCAGCAGTCAAGAGGGACACAACTAGACAACACAGCTCCAGCCGAAGAAACTCTATAAGGAAAACCAAGTCTTCTCGCTTTATTTCTGATGTCTCCTGCTTGCCCACGACGGGCCGTCCGCTGTTCCAGCGGCAATTAGTCGCTTCGCCGGGTTCGCCCCAGGCGGTGCTTCGCTGTTTCTCTCGGGAATAGCGGAGGTTCGCACCCATGCGAACAGTCCTCCACGACCTAAGCTTTCTACATAAACGACCCTTTTAAGGGCCGTCATCCTTAAGGTTAATTTATTTTATAATTTTTCCCGATTCCAACCTGCTTATGTCAAGACGCCGGGGAGGTAAAAAGGAGCAACACCGCCGAGCCCGACAACAACGACTCGCCGAACGGACGACCCCGTCACTGCAGCAGAGATCTCCTCGCCCCGTCGCATCACTTAGTTTAACCGTCGCGCCAAGGCCGGCTCCGTCATCCACCGTCACTGCACCACCTAACCATCCCCCTCCTTCTCCTACTCGTTATTTTACTCACCTCCCGTTGATCGCATTGCCAACCACATTAGTCACCCCTCTCCTTCCAACACCCCGTAAATTCCGCCTTAAAACCTTTTTCGTCGCTCTTGACAATATTCCGAAACCCTACTGTAACCTTCCCCGCAATACCATAATTCAATCGAACGATCCCCGACTCCCACTTATTCAGTATCCTCTCGAAGTCTCTTCTATAGAAAACACCATGACCGAACGCCGAAAAGCCTGCCGTGCCTTGACGTACAGCGACCGCCGTTAGAAGCACAATCTAACCATCCTAAAACGGCCCTTTTCAGGGCCACCAATTTATTGCTCACCAAGGTTGCAAACCGCTACCCAGCACTGACTCAGACCGGCGAACGACTCTTTGAGAGCCTCCTCGCTCCCTCCGCCGCCCGCCTGGTGTCAAGTTTGGCGCCCAACGTGGGGCCTCGACTTCGTAGCGACCTACGAGGGATCCACGACCAGCTAGCCGCCTTTAACACTTTCTGGAAAGTATAAACCAGTGGCGCCCATCACCCATCATCATGGTTATGCTCACTAGGGGACAGCTATGTAATTGCGCAACCTGTTTAGAACCAGAAGACGACATCAGTTCCATTGATTGCCGTCTCTGCACCAAACCGCACCACAACGTCTGCCTAAAAAGGGAAGCTGGCGACACCACTGCTTTCCTGTGCCAGCCCTGTATCCTCGCCCTTCCGATCTCAGGGGGAAGCACGTCATCCATCACCGCCCCGGTTTCACCTTCACCGCCTCAAATCATTCAGTACCTAATGCCTCCACCAGCTCAAATCCTAGTACTCCCTGAATTCCGTGGCCAGTTACACGAAGACCCGGAAGCTTTTACAAAGAAATGCTCAACCGCCTTTGCCGGCCACAATACGCCTGAACACGCCTGGGTTCTCCTAGCGTCAAAACAGCTATTTGACGACGCCGCGAGATGGTGGACGGACTACGGCGAATTCATATCAACCTGGGGCCAATTCAAGGCGAGAATCGCCGCAAAATTTGCGAGTTCCGCCCGAATCACAGCGGCCAACAAAGAACTATACGGCACGGAACAGCGGACCGGGGAACAAATAGAGAAATTCATACGACGAAAGGTCCAGCTTTTCTATAAGTTAAACCCGAACGGAGAAGAAGATTCCCTGGTCCCACTACTAATCGACCAGCTCCTACCGAAAATAAAATCTCTAGTCCGTGCTGCGAGGCCCGATAATGTAGAAGAACTCATAATGTATGCCACAGAATTTGAAAGTGACCAGACGAAACATAGCGGCAACAATATGACCCCAGCACAAACAAATACCACCCGTACGACGCAACCTGCTGCTACTCGCCCGACGCCGCCAAACACAACACGCCCGACGCCGCAGAGCCAAAACATACCGAAGTGTCACTATTGCCCGGAGCGGCACTGGCACCGTGATTGCCCGGTCTACCAGGCGAAAAGAGAGCAGGGAAACGAAGGAGCTGTGAGAAATTCTGCCCCGATCCACAGCCAGCCTCAGGGGCGACCGAAGTAAAAACAGAAACGACTCCAAAGATTGCTACAACACCCACTACGATCGGTATTGCACACATCACGGCCGAATCTAACACTCCCTTGCCAAGGATTACGATCCACATCGGGAAGAAACCAGTCCACGCACTTTTAGATTCCGCCGCAACACATAATTTCATGAACACACGACACCTGCCGCTAGAAGCTGTTCCAACCCCACTGGATGCGGCCATCCACCTCGCTACTACTGATGCAGTGTGCGAAATTCGGGGAGACGCAGCAATAGAAATAAAAATAAACCGAGAACCTACAATTGTTAACTTCTACATCGTGGACAACCTAAGAGAAGATGTGATCTTGGGGCAGCCCTGGCTTCGGAACCAACATGCCTGTTTGGATTTCGAGGCTAGTCGGTTGCTCTACGGAGAGAAGAAAAGGCAAGCAGTATTTTGGCAACCAAAATCACGGGCCCAGGAAACAACACTGGACACGGAGAATATTCAACACTCCGCGCCCCAGTCACACGTGGGTCCGCTGATCGAGCTTCTCGAAACCTACAGCTCTGTATTTCACGAAGTCTCGCCTCCCCAACCGACAAATGCTGCGACCCACAAAATAACTCTCACGAACACACGGCCCATTTATACCAGACCCTACAGATACTCAACAGAGAAATTACAAAGTATCAAAGAAGAGGTTAAAATTATGAAGGAGAAGGGCTACGTAGAACCGGCCGATACACCATTCAATTCCCCGATCGTGGTGGTAAAGAAGAAATCAGGCGCCAATAGACTGTGCATCGACTACCGACGTTTAAACGAGGTGACCGAGAACGAGACGCCGCCGCAAGTAAATATTCACGATGCCCTGAAGGCCATCGGAAAAGCTAAGGTGTTCACAACTCTCGATCTCAAAACCGGGTACTGGCAAGTACCGCTCGAGCCTGAATCACGACCGTATACGGCTTTCACGACACCGCAGGGAGAGAAGCTCCAATTCACCGTTATGCCTTTCGGTCTAAAGAATGCTCCCAGTACTTTTCAGAAAATGATGAACTCAGTCCTCAGCGGTCTAGAGGATTTCTGTTCGGCCTACCTCGACGATGTCATCGTTTTTAGCAACGACTGGGAAGAACACATACTGCATCTCTCTAGAATACTTGAACGACTCGATGCATATCATCTAACTTGCGCACTGGAAAAATGCCATTTCGGTAAAGACAGTACAAACTACCTTGGGCACTCTGTCACCCCGGAAGGCAAACAACCGCTCCCCGAGAATGTCATGGCTGTGGAAGAGGCCCAACCTCCTACAAATAAGAAACAATTGAGACAATTCCTCGGAGTAGTAAACTGGCTGCGTGAATTCATTCCAAGAATGGCAGAACTAAGCGCACCACTAACCAACCTACTGGCCAAAAACTCTAGATGGCGATGGGACGAATCAGCCGCGCTCACTTTCCAGAAGATAAAAGACGCAGTTAAGGAAATTACAACCTTACACCGCCCCGACCCAACAAGGCAATTAATTCTTCAAACAGACGCCAGCAAGTTGGGCCTCGGGGCCGTACTCTACCAAGAAGACGAAGAAAAGCAGAGACAAGTTATTTCCTATGCGAGCGCTAAGCTAAGTCCCACCGAGCAGAGATATCATGCGAACGAGCAGGAGTGTCTAGCAATAATCTGGGCAGTGAAAAGATACAGGCCCTATCTCGAGGACCGGGAATTTCTTCTCCGAACGGACAGTCAAGCCCTAACATGGCTGTCGACGTTAAAAGATTCCCGGGCCAAGCTAACAAGGTGGGCCTTGTTACTTCAAGAATTTAAATTCCGAATAGAACACTGCCCAGGGGAAAAAGAACGAGCTGCCCGATGCTCTCTCACGCCAGCCTACAGGAAAGACGATAGACCCCGACGAATTTGACCTCGCTGACCGAGCCACACCACCGGAGCAGCCTCAAACGTCGCCAGAACCCCCGTCAATCCAACAAATAGACGTAGAACCAAACACTCTCGTGGAAGAGATCAAGCAAATCCAAGCACAAGACCCGGCGATCGAAGAGAAGAAACATCAGATCGATCGGCTTTCCCAGTTACCTGCGGCGAGCCGATCTAGGATCGAGAAGAGATTCCTGGAACGCCACAGAGTGTCAGAAGACTTATTACAATTCCGACATAGCGACCAGTCTGAAGACTGGAAAATTGTAGTACCGGCAAGCTACCGTGATAGAATTTTGTATCACTACCACGACGAAGATCTTGCCGGTCACCCAGGCTCTGATGAGACGGGGGATAAAATTATGAAACATTTTACATGGCCCAACCTGAGGAACGAGGTCAATAAATACGTCGGAAATTGCTACATATGTACAACGTTCAAGGCAAATACACATCCAAGGACCGCCGGACAACGCCCAAGACAACCAACTCGCCCATGGGAAACAGTTGCCGTGGACTTAATGGGACCATACCCACTAACACCGAACAGAAAACGCGTCTTACTGGTGGCTACCGATTTATTCTCTCGATGGACCGAGGCATTCGCACTACCGAACTCTCACGCACCCACAGTAATCAAGAAAATGGAAGACGAAGTATTCTCTCGATGGGGCTACCCGGCCAAAATATTAACTGACCTCGGCACCCAATTCACCAGCCATTCCTGGAAGAATGCCTGTAGCCAATGGAAAGCTAAACACTGGACGACGCCAGCATATCACCCCAGAGCAAACCCCACGGAACGCCGAAACCAGGAAATAAAGAAAGTCCTCCGAGTAAGATTAGACGGCCAACATAGAAACTGGGAAAAACATTTACCGTCAGTCCTCTTCTCCTTACGAAACCGGCGAAATATCGCTACAGGCTACGCCCCGAGTGAATTGTTATTCGGTCAAACCTTGCACCGACCAGGAGACTGGGGCCTCAAGGCACACGAAAGCAACGAAGACGCTGCGGTAACACGGCAAGCTGGCGCCCTTCAACGGCAACAGGCAGCTAGGGACCAACACAAACGGTACCAAGCTAAACGGAGTGACCCTCCCACCGACAATCCAGCCTTCGAGGTAGGGCAAAAGGTGTACATTCGACATCACCCCCCTTTCCAAGAAAATAGCTGGGTTCCACGCCGGTTTTGCTCCCCGCTGGAAGGGACCATACCAAATTGTGCATCGCGCTGGACCCGTATACTGGGTGAACATCGACAACGAAAAGACTAAAGTGCATCAAGACGACGTTCGCCCTTACATCGAACCTCTGGACCTTTAGTGCAGTGCATAATATACACATACCTGTAAATAGGAATCTCATGTGTATAGTTTTAAGTAGTCGTAAAATCATAAAATGTAAAGCCCGGGGCCTGCGAGCTCTACACCTTTTGTTTGCTCTGTTCATTTTTCCAGGGCCTGCGCGCCCTGCTGTCTCTGTTAGTCCGTAAATTAGTTGTAAGGATTCTCATAAAATCTAAAGCCCGGGGCCTGCGAGCTCTACACCTTTTGTTTGCTCTGTTCATTTTCCAGGGCCTACGCGCCCTGCTTTCTCTGTTAGACCGTAAGTTAGCTGTTAAGAATTCTCATCCAACTATGTATCTTATAGATCAATAAGTCCTTGTAAATCTAGACCTAAGAGCCAAACATTGTAACACACTTTTAAAGATTCAATAAACTTTCTTCGGCTGTCGCTGCTCTCACTCAGGGGGGAGTTGATACAACACAGTCAAGCCTAACCAGTATACGCACTAACACACACACAACACACATGCAATTTACAGAAACAAGTTGTCCAGACTCGGACCAATCAGGAGCCGGCTCGCCATGCTGCTCTCTGATTGGTTACAGGTTGGACAACCTAACAGTATATAAGCAAGTAGTTTTCACACACAGAGCAGTCTTACACCAGCAGTCAAGAGGGACACAACTAGACAACACAGCTCCAGCCGAAGAAACTCTATAAGGAAAACCAAGTCTTCTCGCTTTATTTCTGATGTCTCCTGCTTGCCCACGACGGGCCGTCCGCTGTTCCAGCGGCAATTAGTCGCTTCGCCGGGTTCGCCCCAGGCGGTGCTTCGCTGTTTCTCTCGGGAATAGCGGAGGTTCGCACCCATGCGAACAGTCCTCCACGACCTAAGCTTTCTACATAAACGACCCTTTTAAGGGCCGTCATCCTTAAGGTTAATTTATTTTATAATTTTTCCCGATTCCAACCTGCTTATGTCAAGACGCCGGGGAGGTAAAAAGGAGCAACACCGCCGAGCCCGACAACAACGACTCGCCGAACGGACGACCCCGTCACTGCAGCAGAGATCTCCTCGCCCCGTCGCATCACTTAGTTTAACCGTCGCGCCAAGGCCGGCTCCGTCATCCACCGTCACTGCACCACCTAACCATCCCCCTCCTTCTCCTACTCGTTATTTTACTCACCTCCCGTTGATCGCATTGCCAACCACATTAGTCACCCCTCTCCTTCCAACACCCCGTAAATTCCGCCTTAAAACCTTTTTCGTCGCTCTTGACAATATTCCGAAACCCTACTGTAACCTTCCCCGCAATACCATAATTCAATCGAACGATCCCCGACTCCCACTTATTCAGTATCCTCTCGAAGTCTCTTCTATAGAAAACACCATGACCGAACGCCGAAAAGCCTGCCGTGCCTTGACGTACAGCGACCGCCGTTAGAAGCACAATCTAACCATCCTAAAACGGCCCTTTTCAGGGCCACCAATTTATTGCTCACCAAGGTTGCAAACCGCTACCCAGCACTGACTCAGACCGGCGAACGACTCTTTGAGAGCCTCCTCGCTCCCTCCGCCGCCCGCCTGGTGTCAAGTTTCAAGTTTCAAGTTCGTACGATGTTCCGTTCTTGAGATATTTTGTATACACACACACAGACCAATCGCTAAAAACATGTTTTTTTGGGTTCAGGGGGTCTGAAAACGTATAGATCCGGTGAAAACTCGATTTCGAAAAATCGACATGAAAACAATACTTTCCTTCCTATATATTCATATAGGCAAGAGAAAGTAAAAAGGATAATTTGAACTTAAAAGCGAGGGTCTTGGACCTTTTAAGCCAAATGGAAGAATTACAACAATACACGCAAAAGAATAACTTTGAAGTTCACGGTATTCCCATAACTAAAGGAGAGAATGTCAGTGAGATTGTAAAAGATTTGGCTAAAAGCCTGGACATTGAAAGTTGTAGCTCGGATATTAACATTGTTTATAGCTTACCTAATAATAAGAATAGCAGGGAACAGATTAATAAAACTCCACCGGTGGTTCTGCTTAGTTTTACTAATAGAACCGAAAAAGATAATTGGCTGAAACAATTCAAATTGAAGGTGAAGGGATTAAAAGGACATTTTAATAATTCGAGAAAATTTCATCC
Source organism: Catonia carolina (assembly GCA_035578175.1). Classification (NCBI taxonomy): domain Eukaryota; kingdom Metazoa; phylum Arthropoda; class Insecta; order Hemiptera; family Achilidae; genus Catonia; species Catonia carolina. The sequence continues at coordinate 8,629,944 of JAQMRL010000018.1, forward strand.
TTTTCGTGCCAAAATTATAAATAAAAGTTTGCCGTACTGTCCGATTTACATGTGCGATCAACTATCGAGTTACCTATTATAAAAAATTACTGTATGATACTAAAGAATTTGATAAAATGAATAACATTTCATTTGTGTAGGTAACTGCAATATTTATATACATAAGGATGAACGGTCTCCGGCCGAAAGGGTTTCAAAATGTGACCCGCGCTACTTCATTCAGCAGATATATTATACATGCTGAATGAGTGGGCCGTAAAAAGGGCTCAAGTAAATTTTTGTCAAAATTTAGTTTTTGGTGTTTCTGTGATCCTTATGATATGTTCTATAGGTGGTATAAAGGTATAAAGTTAATTCAATGTAGAAAGAAAGTTATTTCAAGTGGTACAAAAGTCTGAAGTCAATATTTCAGTTTTGGGGACAGTATAAGAGGCTTAAGTCAATTTATGCCATATTTGGTACAACAGTGCATTTCTATAGGGTTGGCAAAAAAGGCATAAGTCAAGTTAAGCCTTTTTTGTCTGCCAAACATCCCATTTATTATTTTGATACAAAGGGCTTAAGTCATTATTAATGTATTAATATCGCCTATTTTGAAGCAACTACCTACTGCACATGTGATTGAAAAACACCAACTGGCATGTTTGAATTTGTTAGTTAAAGAATCTTTTATTTATTTTTACCCAAAATAAAAACTGTGCGCCCGTCTTTAGTGCAATATGTTTATTCATACACCTGTTTTTCATTTCAGTCAGCTGTTAATTTACATGCTTTATAAAATAATTCTGTATTAATTTTAGACTTGCCCTAGGCTTTGAAAGTATCTAAAATGAGTGGACATGCTAAAGTAATTCTTGCATTTTACAAAAGACAGGTTGTGGACATTCAATGTGACTTTGCATGATAACGCTACTGGTCAGTCTACAAACTATATATGGCATGAAGCAATTGCTAGAAGAGGTGCAAATGAAGTTGCATCTTGTTTGTATCACCATTTAAGCAAACTTGGAGAAACTGTAACAAACGTTACATTCTATTCTGACACATGTGGTGGACAGAATAAGAACACCCATGTTGCAGCAATGTTCATGAAGGCAATGGCAGATTTTCTACATTTAGAGGTAATTAACCATAAATTTCTTGTTGCGGGCCACACTCACATGGAGTGCGACTTAGATCATCCTCTGATTGAAAGAAAAAGAAAACCACGGACACACCAATCTACCATTCTCATGATTGGTTCCAGTTCGTGCGTGGAACTGGAAAAAAACACCAATTTTCTGTAGAAGAAATGAATCAAGATACTTTCCTTGATTTTACTAGTTTGCTTAAAAGCAACTTAGTTGTAAGGAAAGTCAATTATGACGGTGAAACGTTCAAGTGGCATGATGTCAAATGGCTTTGGTACACTAAAGATGAAGGTGTTATGTACTACAAGAAGTCCCTACATGAAGATGAACTGTTTTCTTCGCAGGGTAAGAAAACAAAGCCTTCATGAATGTGTTGTGAAGAAGTGTTATTCTGAGGACGTCAAAATAGCACATGAAAAGAAGAAGGATATTCTTGAACTTTTGTTACTGATTCCTCCAGTTTTCCATGACTTTTATCAAAAGCTTATCTAGCCTAAATAATTTTTTAAATAAAATATTGTTTAGAAAGGATTTTGGCACATAATAAACTGTTTCATCAATCAAGTAATTTTTCAGATTTTTTTTTAAAATGAATGCAATATAGCACAACTTTTTTATATTATGATAATTTATGTATTTTCTTCCTGCATAAGCGGTGCATTTTTTCCAGCTGTAGTGGTTAGCAACTGTTTCTTGTGTTGAGATTGTAGACATTAAATTCTGCATAAAGGTATTTTGCCTAACATATACATAATCTCCTCAAAAATGTAAAGTGATGGAACTGTAGCTCCTTTAATAGTGGTCTGCATGAGGAGAGATGGTTAGCTCCAATCATTCATCTAATAGTTTTCTTTGGAGTTTAAAAAATTCCTATCCTTAATACCCATACTAGAATTACCTCACAATAAAATAGCTTAACTAAATTAGACCATTATAAACAACCATTAGTCATTTTTATCATTTAATCTCACAATTTGTTTCAATGCAAGTATCCCAGATCATATTTTACCACAGATTTGATCAGTATAGAAACCCCAAGACAAATATCTATCCGGTGATAGTCCTAAGAACTCCATTGTTTCTACATGCTCTAGGCTGTTATTATTAATAAATACAGTCATCTACTTCTTTATTTTATTTTACCTTCTGTTTATTTTTAATTGTAAATATTTCCATATTTTCCCATCGACTGTTAATAGCATTCCGTTTAGAAACTGCACTACAGACCTTTGTTAATACGTGAATTTACTTTGAGAGTATTAACCAGTAAACTTTTGATACTAAAAAATTCATGCATAAAAAATATATCATGCTTCAAGAAAATCTTTTTGTGTGTAACAGAATTTCATCTATTTTAGTAAAATTTTATTGAACATTGCCTCTAAGAAGCTCCATTCTTCCCATAAAACCATAGGAGGTTTCTTCATACAGAAAAATAGAATACAGAAAAATAGCCTGTGAACTGCCATAAATAAATCACTGAACATTGTTAATTTTCTTCAGTACCTAGTTTTTAGGATAAAATTGACCCAAATATACACATAAAGGCTGTAATTTGAAGAAATTTTTATTTAAAACAATAGCAGAATCTCTTCACAAATTTTCTCAGCAATACCACTCATTCCTTTCTTATGATCTCAGAAAATGTAGTAAATGAGGGAAGTTAAATAAAAATCTTTGTAACCATCGGAAAAATTGGATGTTTCTGTAATAGAGTGTTTGCTAGATTTTAGGGCTACATAGCTGATTTTAAAAAATCCTACAGTGGCTGATCTAGCCTTAGTTTTCTATTATTACCGCAATCGCTGTAGTAGTTTTTCTAATATAGGAAGAATATAAATCGCAAAAAACACACACTCTGGTAGGGTAAGGGAAGTGAGTTTAAATCAAAGTACCAGAAATTTGTATGATTAAAATACTTTTATATCCCAAACCATAGACAAAGTTCATAGAAAGATAATTTAATTAATACCTGAAAATAGTAGTAATTGGTTTTAAATTTACACCACAATAAACAGTTTATTCTGGATTTTAAATATAATTTTATTGGATTAAGTATGGTATTATTTTTATAGAAGTGCTTACAAAAAATTATAACATACAAATTACATAAAAAAATAGTCATAAACGTAAAAAATAAAATAAAAAGATGTCTTGTAAAACATGACTTTTATTAAGAGCCATAAATCTTCGGTCTTGACACACCTCTATGCCACATCTTTTATTATTTTCCATATTTGTATATTATACTGATGTTTTAAATAATTCACAATGTCATAGCCTGAATGTCCGTAAGTCCACTCAACCAAATCTGCTCAGGTGATGCTGGGATTGCTGTAAAAATTAAGAGTTTTCGTACTTCAGAATGAGAGTGAAGGATCAATATTAGCAAATAATATTTTTCACTATTATGGTATACATATTATTATCTAACCTGCACTGTCCAGTAGCTTTATTAAAAAATAATAAATAATCAACCAACCACACTAGACTGGTGGCTAGTCTTAAAGCAGTGCCCCATACACTCATTCATTATCTGATACAAAATTTAAAATAAACAAGATACTGTTCACAAGTAATTTGTTACACATTTTAAGTAACCAGCAGTGTGAAACAACTTATGAAAGAATGGACATATTGTAATATGCTTTTTTAACAAAGAAATACTTGCTAAACTAAGTGCTGGCCATAAAATATGAATTACAAAGGAACATTTTTTATTATCCATTTCTATCAGATAAAATGAAATAAAGAATATTTAAAAAAAATATTTAATGCAGTTTTCCTAATATAATCTTATATATAGAGATAATATTTTATATAATAATATTATATATTATATAATAAGACATTGCTGTCAAAATAAGTACCAAATAAAACATTATTATAAATTAGTATTGCAGAATTTTAAATTTATTTTAAGGTTTTAACTTTTTTCTTTCTTATACACTACATTAACAGCTTGTAATTTTAAAACAAACCGGCACTGACATGGGTTTTTAGATAAAATTTTACACGTTGCTGCTAATCAATCTGACAAAAAACCTGTAAAGTAATTGTTGAAACATGTGTAATCAATAAATATTTTTTCAAAGTAAGGAAAAATAAATAATTTTTGCTGAAGATGGCATCAACTGTTAATGAATCCTTCGTTACCTATAAAATATTAAGCTATAAAATCATTACTTCTACAAAGATTCAAGTAAAAAAATTATTGTAAGTAAATATATATATAATTTTATCAAACATCCTATGCAGGATTATAAACAGCCGTATTATTATTTTATTATTTTTTTATTCCTAATATGTGTACGTTGCAATCTGTTCAATTCAGAACAATAAGCAACCTCATGACCCAATAAGATGAGATTGATATGTGTGACGTGTAAATGAGGTGTAGTCTTGTACAGACTCAGGCTGACCATTCCTGAGAGAGTATGGTTAATTGAACCCCAACCATCAAAGCACACTGATAACCAATGTCTAGCATTCAAATCTGTATAAAAGTAACTATCTTTACTAGGATTTGAACCAGGAACCTTCATCTTCAAAAATCAGCTGTTAAACAGCTGATTTTGGCGATGACTTTATCTCTAGACCAACCCGGTGGGTTCCGTATTATTTAATTGAAATGTATATTTCTAATCACAAGAATACAGTAACAAAAAACTAACCAATGTTTATAGCGCTTTCGTGTATCTTGTACACATCTTTAGTAAATTAAAATTCTTTTAAAATCTTTTCCACATCAAAATTTAAAACTTCCTACTCCTACCATGGTAGATAAGCCATGGTTTCATTCCTTATCTACCATGGTAGGAGGAGGAAGTTTAAATTTTGATGTGGAAAAGATTTTAAAGAATTTTAATCTACTGAAGATGTGTATAAGATACAAGAAAGCGCTATAAACATTGGTAAGTGTTTTCTGTTACCGTATTCTGTGCTTAGAAATATATATTTCAATATACATATAAATTATATGTATTGTAAACTGCATCCAGGAGACTCCCGAAAATGAGTATAGGATACGTAAATAAATTTTTAGGATAAAGATATCAAAATAAAAACTGACAAATCTAAATATTATCACTATATTAAATTCATCACTTCCCAGTTTGTTAATTACCTTTTTATTACTAGGTCTACTGCTTATGTTCTTCAATAAGCAAGTCATCTAATAATTTTTACCAAATATTACATGATTTACCTCAGCATTTACTTAAAACTTTATTTTTAAAACAAAAACAATTTAACTCTATTAACCTTTTTAAGAAGTTCCTATGATTACAGGTATTCAGACAAATGTTTGTGTTTTTATCTCTGTATCTACCAAACGATTTTATTACTTTTCTCATAGTCCTCATAAAAATGCATTAACAGTAAAAACAGAGTTAATAGATTATCAACTTTATGTACGACAACTACCATCTGTGATTACGTGATTGTTAATAAATTCAATGTTTTGAAATTAAATGTGTTGAAGTTGCTAATCATTTTATGTTTGTCCAAAATAAGTAATAATATAAAACATTGTTAATTTTCATGCATAATGTGAGGTAGACGACTGAACGACGTTCTTGAGCTTCGAGATGTGCAAAAAGAATTATTCAAAATTACCCCCACTACTTTATATTATGAATTAGTTTCTCGCACATTTCATTGTTATGTAGAATCAAATCATTGTTATCTAGCCTCACACTTTCACCTCGAACAGAAGTCTTGATTCACTGTGCATCTTTCAGTAAAAATTTAAAAAAATTTAACTCATAAAATCTGTAGGTACCTAAATCAAACCAGTCAACATCATTTCCTGCATCCTTTCTAGCAGATTTGACTGCATTCCTCAATGCAAAAACAACACCAACAGTCATGCCAAGAGGTGGCTCTCCAGTTGCTGTAGAAAAAGAAATAAACGGAAACAAAAATTTAGTCAATTCAAATCTTGTTACATTTCCAAATTAAATACGGCTAATAGATGGTAGGTTAATTAAATGAATGTATTAGAGCCTACTGAAAATTTGTGCCTCTAATGAAGGTGATTGTGCCAACTGTCAAATTGACACCACCTACATTTTCCCTAATTGGAAAGTGCTGTGCAGTTTGGAACCCTCACTTCTTGGGTGACATGAACAGGCTGGAGAAGATACAATGTTGTGTAACCATGGCAGTGCCTGGAATTTGATTTTTTTCTTATGAAGACAGACTTCACTCCTTAAATCATCCTACCCTGGAATACCGTCATCGTCAGGGGAATCTGATCAGAACATACAAAATATTAAAATGGTTTCATTTCAATTCCAGTTACATTGTTCTTCAAGGATCTTAAAAGAAAAACCAGGAACCACTCAACTGCTCTACTAAAGAACCGATTTAACGCAATCATTAAACAAAATTTCTTCTTGCTGCGTGTGGTCAATCTTTGGAATAGGCTTCCCAATATATGTTATAATGTAATGTACACACACACATACACACACATATATGTTGTCAGTTCTCCCACATGAGTAGCCTATATTCAAGAAGTGTTTAGAAGAATCATTGGAAGATTTAATTGGTTGTTTTAGTACATTTTTAGCTTATATTACAGTTTATTGACTTTATCAGGTAGTTTGATAATACAGGTTTTTTAAGATGTAGCCTAGTTTTGTCCGCTTTATTTCACGCTAACAAGATTTTGCTTCATCCTTTGTTAAGTATTAAGATTTTTGTATTTTCTAGACTTTAAGAAAGTTATAACGAACATAAATCATGTTCCTTGTCATTTTGTTGTAAAATGCATGTTTCTTGTCACAATTGTTTTTGTTATTTTCAACCATTTGTCTTCTAAACTAATCGAGATACATTTCTGGAATCCGTTTATTTGATCGTTTAAAAATTTTTTACGTGACAAACTACTAAATTTACTTCTTACTTTGGGTCCTAGGAATTTCAGTATGACTGTTGGTTGAGAAAACGTGGTAAAAATATTTCACTAGCCATAACTCATGAATGAAATGTTACCTAGTTTAACTGTGTTCAATAAATTTTTATGTTTAATTTCACCAATAGACATCATGAAAGTTTATCAGATTCTTTGTGAATCACTTTGTACACATTTATAACTGCTGTAACTAACTGAAAAGCAACAATAACCATTATTTTAAGTAGGCTACCTAGATAACCATTCTAATATAACCATTTATGTTCATAAAATTTAACATATATGAACGATCAAGTTTCAAGACTGTGACGTTGTTTGTTACACAGTCCCAATTTTGCGTAATGCGTTCGGTTCGTTACCGCGCATGCGTGTCCTTTTCTCGTCGCTACGTGTTTACAGGCTTTTCGGCAGACCTGCACACGGAGTAAATAAAGATTCTTAAGTACTCCGTGATCCTGCAATAACCATGAAGGTGAGCAGGAGTCCATCGCTAGCCGGGGTGGTGAACGACAGGAGTAATTTGTTAGTGAATAACATCGTAGGAGCGGTATGTAATGCATCATACTGAGGTGAAAAGTTATTACTGTATTTTGATTTGATATGACACTAGCTTGCCCCGTCGCGGCTTTGAACGCGAAATATGGTGTGCAATCAATTTAAAAAATATATAACAGAAATTGAAAACATTATATTACTTAAATAACAATGTGAAAAATATGAGTGTAATTACATTACAAAATGTAACTTAGCGAAAAATTCTGTGCTTACAACACTTTAGAGTACACTACAATTCTTGGATTCATGATATCGGAAATCAGAACAAATTGATTAGGGCTATGTGGATTTCCTGTTCTTGAAAGTGATACGTACAGTAATATTGACCATGGAAAAAGCATTCTGTACGTAAATCGATACATACATAATGTTAGAGTTTCCCACTGACACTTATTACTAGAAAGGGGGGAGATTGCGTAACAACATATATTGGAGTGCCAACTTTTAATTTTAATTGATGCGGTGGAAAACCTGACGGATGAAGAGAGTTAAGAAATTCTTGTGGATACTGTGCAGCATCATCAATGTCAATGGATTGATATTGCCGAAAGTCACCTTCAATCGTTTCAAGTATAATGTTGTTTATCTCATTTGCAGATATACTTCAGGTGTGATAATAATTCTTTCGCAAAACTAATAATTCTTTTAAAGAATTAATTCTTTATTGGTATTCTTTTGCAAAACTATTTCACCAAGATTTTCAATATTTGAATAAATCGTCAAAATCAGCTCTCATAAAGTACTGATAGGCCTCGCTATGCTTGGATTAATTGATGTGAAGAAATTATAAATTGGTACTTTTCCATCTTCAATACTGATGTGCTGAAGAGAAAAATCAAGGTTACTGCCTCCAAAATGTGCTCCCATAGACTGGTTCGTAAAGTTAAAGTTTCAACTGATCTCCAAATGGTAGATGATTTTAGACAAGCTTTCACGATGTCACGAATTTCCATTTTAATCACAGGCAAATTCTGTCGAAAATCACCGGCGAATACTATCGTCAGACCACCCATTTGCTTCATGTTGGATTTGAGCTCTCGTAGGGTTCGATCAATTGCTTCAATGTGCTCGAATATGCACGATCACTCATTGAGCACATTCTACTACACACCCCACACTATTAGTGTAGTTTGTTAAATAAGCTTTCCAAGGGAACTGTTTTTCCTTATTTAGCAAACCATTTCTTCTCCAAAATGACGACTCAAAGGCAACTTAAATGTAGAATGTATACTGTTCTACCCCCACTAGGAAGAGTGGCTGCTATACCTGATGATGCAACAGCCAAAACTGAAACATTTTTCATTCTAAAAAGCCAGTATTAAATTGATCAAAAACGTTTTGTTTGCTCCTCCAGGAGCATTCATGAAAAATATTTACCCAGATTACTTGAAACATTATTAACTATTTGGGGAATGCATATTTTTGATCAGGTACTAACTTTAACGATTATTTACGACATATTTTTCCAACTCTCAAAGATCATGTGGACGTAGGGCAGTATTATAAGAATCACAGACATCTATTACCGATATATATATATATATATATATAAAGACAAAGCGTGTCGAACGAATACCTATGGTATATTATGCAGACGCGTCACGGAAGAAGTCCGTTGTGTTTGAAGAGCTGTATCTCAAAAATAACTTAACGGAAACATTTGAACGCGACACCAAATTAAAGCCTGTTTTTTTCTTCGTTGATTGGTTTCTTCCGTGACGCGCAAGTATAGTGCAGCTGCTTGATCAACTGTATACTCCAACGTGTACACACACACATACAACGTTTCAATAAATTCCCCCGCGTACGTCTCTCACAACATCACACCCCTTCAACAACTTCTACAGCAATACGTATTCACATGTACACAAACACACACACACACACACACACACACACATACATATTTATGAAAATTTTCATTAGGGCACTAAGGGTTATCATTTTTGAAAATTTAAAAAGAAATTGTTGTGGTGAACATAATATACGAATACGCTGTCAAAATTTTATGGAAATCCGTTCAGTAGTTTTGGAGATTAGCCAGAACAAAAAACACGCTTTGTCTTTATATATCAGTATAGATTAAAGTTTATAAAACTTAAAAATTCTGATTGGAATGAACATTTTTAAAAAATATGTTTCAATATAATAAGACAAGAACTAATCACGTAGCAAAATTATTTTAAATGTTCCAGTAAACAGTGAATACTTTATAATGATTCAGTATAATAAGTCAAGTACTGATAACACACCAAAATTGTTTTAAAGTGTTCCAATAAAAAGTGAATTTTTTTGACTCAGTATAAACGTGTACCTAATTAATAAAACTGGCTAATTGAATTAACATCAGTTAATATGTCTTATCTCTGACATGTTTAGGCTTGAACCCTATAAAACCTTATACTAAATCATTCAAAACATCACGTTATAAAATTATGTTCCTAGTCGTGTAGATAACTAGACGTGTAAACAATTACTGGAAAAATTTTGTACAGTAGTTTGCATCTAGAAGTCCTTAAGTGCGTGTCACAGTGATTAAATTGTAGTGAGTGTTTTAAGTAATAACTTCTTTTTAGTTACAATGGCTGGCAAGTCGGTGAACGGGTGAGGATTTTCTTAATAACTTGCGCTCGTTAAGGCAACTGGTTGGTGATAGTTTATTTTGTATTTAACTCTATTGTTTAGGAGTTATTTTTATTATCTTTAGTTATTTAGTTTTTTCGTTATTATTTTAATTAATCATAATGGACACGTCCGCTAAAAGACAAAAGTATGATGACTTTGCCACTGATAATTATTGTATAATTCATTATGATAATTCAGATGAGGATAATTTTATAAGTTTTAATAATGTTAGGGATCCCAAAAAAATATTTGAAAATATTCAGGAAGTTAAGTCCTTATGGGCTCGACTGCCGTTAAAATACAAAAACAGTTTGGACCATATATGTTCACAAATCCCTGATGTAATCATTGGTGACCACGGGTATCACCGAAAATGCTATCAAAATTTTACAAAAAACATTGACAGGTTAACAAGGGAGGTAGAAGCCTTGTCAGCAGTAAGTCTAGCCGATAACTCTCCAGGGTCATCAAAAAGGTTACCGGGACAAGAATTGTATTTGTTTAACCCGGATTGCATATTTTGTAATAAGGAAGGAAGAAAACATGTTAAAGTGAAGGGTATATGGACCAAAGAAGGTACATCTAAATTTGAATTTGGTGGAGGGAAAACTGTTCAAGCTGTAGCAGAAGAAAGAGGGGATGAAATATTATTAAGAAGAATTAGGGGATATGACCTATTTTCTTGCGAAGCTCACTATCATAAATCTTCCCGTACAGATTATTTGCAAAATGAAAGCAAGTGGCGATCTAAGAATGATAATAATGTTCAGGTTGATTTAGAACTGCACCATAAAGAAGCATACGTAAAATAGAAGAAAACATAATAGGTAAAAATGAGATTTTTAGACTAAATTATTTGTTAAAGTATTATATTTCACACTTAAAAACTACTCCTTTTCCTAATGAGCAATACAGAGCTGAAAAATTAAAAAAGAAGATTCAAAATGACACGGGAATCTGCGAGAAAATTTGATTTACTAAACCTCACAATATTGGCGAATTTCAGTCTTACTTGGTTTACAATAAAACTATGCCTGTTAGCATGGCTTTTGAAATGGGAAATAAAAATATTATCGAAGAGGCAGCCATGAAGATGCGAAATAGTATTTATGAAAGTTTCAGTGACTCTCCAAAGCTTACGTGGCCAGTCACAGCAGAAAATATTTTCTGCTCCGATATTCAAATTCTTATCCCCGAAGTAGTCCGAAAATTCCTTTTAGTTTTGTTGACAGGTAATTCAATTGAAATCAATAACCAAGAAAAAATTTTCCGATTAGTAAATTCAATAGGACAAGATATTTGTAGAGCAACAACAAAGGGAAAGTGGAAATTTCCAAAACACATTACCTTGTGTATGGCATTATGTCATTTGTTTAGGAGTTCACAACTAATTACTGTTCTTAATCGTTTGGGCCACTGTGAGTTTTATTCGTTTTCACTTGAATTAGATACGGCTATAGCAAAATTAGTTGATGAGTTGTCTCAAACTTTATCCAAAAAAATTATACGTAATTTTCCATTTTTTTCCGTATTTCATTCAGATTTTGATAATTTTGACCAACTAGTGAATGATTTATCCGGATCGGGTTCTATTAACACAGCTCATGGAATCATGATGCAAGATTTCGAATTGAATAATGATCAGGTTGAGGAGTTACATTCACTGAAACTTTGTTCGCCTTCCCTTCCTGACACACAGAGAACAAAAGAGAGATCGTTCAAAATCAGCCCCTCGGCTAAGCTGCCGGATTGTTTCATTTCCATTAAAAAATTCCCTCCGTATGATTTTAGCGAGACAAGAAGTTTCAAATTTATAGCTGAGTTAAAAAATAGTCACCATATACTGTGGTTAATTTTAAGATCAATTGAAGCGAAAGATAAACAGACAGTTCCCGGATTTTTTTGATTTTTATCTGCCGTAGGAAATGTTCCAAAAACACTGACAACAACAGACTATTTTCCTGTGATAAATCATCCAATTACAGAATACGCAACAATTCAAGAGTGTTTACGGATATCAGAGAATCTTCGAAACAAGTTGGCCAAAAATATGTAATTACAACTTTTGGATTAGGCGTCTGCATGAACGCATATCCCCTAATATGGAATAACCCAGACAGATATAAACATCACATTATACTACTTGGTACATTTCATATCACTTGTGCATACTTGAAAATGCTTGGCAAAAAGATGGATGGCTCCGGAATAAAAGACGTGTTACTAGAAGCTGGTTTAAGTGGGCCCATTAGCATAAATGGTGTTTTGTCGGGTAAACATTATTCTAGAGCCATGCACTGTCATCTAATTCTCTCAGAGGCATTAGAAAGATTACTCATTGAGAAATATTTTGTAGAAAAATCTCACAAAAATAACACCTTTCCAATTGATACACAAAATAAATTTAAGGGTTTAATAGAACATTTTGACCAAGATAGTTTACATAACGTCATGAATGATCCAAGTTTTGCTAATTTTGTCGATGATTTTTAGTCATTTAGGGTTAAAGTTAGAGAAGGAAGCATCGGGAAAACAGGGCAATTATGGCTGACCTATTTAGATCATGTTTCTATAATTATGAGTCTTATTCATGCTGTTAAGCATAATAATTTTGATTTGTATCTGGAAAGTATGACAGCTATGATTCCATTGTTTTTCAGTTTCAATGGCCAGAACTATTCAAGGTATCTATCCTTTTTTACCGTGTTTCTAAAAAGTATTGAACAATCTCATCCTGGAGCAAGAAAACTGCTAATGGCCGGAGCTTTCAGTGTAGCTAGATCGTTCATACCAGGTAATCGATGCGCAGTTGATAAAACCATCGAAGAAACTTTTATGAAACACGCCAAGTCAAGAGGTGGGGCAGGAAGCTGTGGTGCTGGTCTTACTGGATTACTAACCAACTACAGCTCCTATCAACGTTGGATTTTGACCACTCATGAGCATATGAAATTCGTAGAACTAACTATGGAATATATTGGTAAAGTAAACGAATCTCCTAATAACGTTTGGCACAAAAGCACAACAAAGCAAAACATATTGAAGAGTGAAAAATATATACGAAAAACAAAAGAGGTTATCGAATCCTTTATGGATCCATTTGATGTTAACGACAAGGAAAAACTGTATTGTTTGTCTTCTGGAAGCCCTGTTTCTGCTAACATTATAAACGATGTTTTATAATGCAATTTTCATTTGCATGAAAATGAAGACAAAAACAAATCAATCTTTGCAATTTAAACAAAAAAGAAATGTTTTAGTACAGTTGTTAATGCGGGCACAAAATTTAAAAATTGACATGCGAGAAGTGTTAAGTTATCCGTTAACCCCCTTACCGTTTAGTATTGCGACATCTGATGGTTTCTTTACTAAAACAGATAAGTCAAAAGGCTTTTCTTACCTAACGAGAAACATAAACGAAACGTTTTTACCAAAAAATTCAAAAACATTAGTAATTGAAGATGGAAGCGCCCAGTTTTATTATGTATCAGGTGTAGCAAACAATTTTAAAGATATATGCATGAATATATTTGCCAAACTACCGGAACATCATGATATAATATTCAGCACAGATTCGTATAGGAGTGATTCCATTAAATCTTTGGAACGTTTAAGACGCGGCACTTCAGAAAAACTAATAACAGTGAAGTCACCAAAAAACCACAAGATTGGTAAAAGTTCCTTAAAAATGATGAAAACAAATTGCAACTGGTTCGAATGCTTCGGAAAGTTTGGGCGAGCCAAGAGTTTTCAAAAACTATTAAAGACCGAAAAAATTTTGTAATTGAAAACGGGAAAGGATTTTTAATAACGCTTTCGGAAACTGGGCAGGTTATAGAAAAGGAGGTTGATTCTTTATACTCTACTCAAGAAGAGTCGGATACAAGATTCATTTTTTACTGTTTATGGGCAGAAAAAAATGGTTATGAGTCTGTAAAAATTCGAAGCCCAGATTCTGATGTATTCTTTATTTTACTTCATTATGCCCGCACAATTAAAATTACAGTTTTATTAGAAATCGGCCACGGAAACAAAAAAAAATTAATAAACATAACCGAGTTAGCAGAGAAAATGACTCAACAGTTCTGTACGGCTTTGTTAATTCAGCACGCTTTAACTGGTTGTGATACCACGAGTGCGTTTAAAGGTATAGGAAAAGTCAAGCCAATTAAAGTCCTTCAGAAAGATAAACAATTTATTGAGATTCTTTATGAAATAGGTGATCAATGGTCGATTACTGAAGAACAATATTTGAAAATTGAAGAATATAAACGTGCAATTTATGGGAGAATCCACTCGAAATCTGTTGATGAGGTACGTTTTAACGTTATAAACGAAAGAAGTGGGGAAATATTAGATGCGAAGAAAAATATTGACTTGTCCTTAATACCCCCTTGCCGTGATACATTAAGGAAACACATAAAGCGTGTTAATTATCAAGTTGGGATATGGAAAAGATCTCATATTTCAGTACCTGAAATCCCACAACCCTGTCAAAATCACGGATGGCTCAAAATTACCAATTCAATAGAACCAATGTGGTATGAAAAGTCTATTATTCCTGAGTCATTAAACTGCAAGGATTTCAATACAGAAGTTGATCAAGAAGAGAGTGATGAAGAAAAAACTACCTGAGCGATAGTTCATTAGACGAAATGGCTACAGATTCAAGCGATGAGGATGACTGAAAAAAAATGTCGTTTAGACTAATCAGAAACTAAATTTTCATATTAGAACCCTGTTTTATTTTAATTTTTTAGTAATTTACACTGTTATATAGCTCCCATCGTAAAGGAAACAATACTCATAAAATATAATTCGCAACTAGTATTGCGTACTATAGTATGATAGTCATTTAATATTTAATTTTAATGTACGGACAATGTGCTATGAATAAGTAAAATTAAATTATTGTGATTTGTGCTGCAAGAAACACTTCGTAAAACTCAACAAAAATAATTCAGGATAAAAGTGACGGGATGTTATGGTGTGGCTACATTGAGACTGGCGCGCGAGACCCTCTGCAGCTGATACTTCAAGTGAGACTGTTCCGTCACACGTTGCAGCAACATAACATGTAAGAAGTGGATTTAATAGTAAATTTAATAACCAATAACTTTTATTTTGATTAATTTTTCGAAATATTTAGCCGTTTTGGTGTTATTTAAGTTTTAAACGAGCTCTAGAAGAATTTTTCGCCAACATTTCAAATTTGTTCGTATTTTTCTCCAAGGTATTGGAATTTAGATACTGTTTTTTATATATAAAATGTTCAGCAACTCTTTATCTTTAATTTGGTGTATATAAAAAGACTGTGCGGTAATTAGAACGGAAGATATAATCAAATAAACGAATTAATGGAAGAACGCTTGCCGGCCATCTTTAATCGCCATTTTGGTCGATTTCGCCGGAGTTTTGTTTTGGGAACATTGGATATTCTTAATAAGGAGGTTGAAACGAACACGTCGATGTATGACAGTTGTGATGTGGGGGGGGGGGGGGTGCACGGTAACTCTAGTTGGCCCACGGACTATAGGCCTTACACTGTAAAATCATACCTACCAAGATTATAATATTTTTTCTGCTAATACTTTCGCTACAGCATTTAGCGATTGCCATCACCCAACTAATTTTCTATTCTTCTCATCTGTACGAGTGAGGTGTTAATGGTTATAGTTTTATACCGTTTGTGTAAACAATATAAATTTTACTCATAAATTTTCAGATAACTAACAAATCCTAAATCAACGATTAATATACGAGGCGTGGCTATTAAATAACGAGACTGACGTTGTAAAAAATTTTTTTTTATTTTATACTGTCGCTGACGGGGCCGACGACACGTGGCAAAACCTTGTTTGAAAAATTGGTGGACCTGAAAAGGGCCGTTTAATTGTGTTGGTGGCCCTAAAAAGGGCCGTTGTTGGCGGTCGGAAGCGGCGAGGTGGAAGCGGAGCCCGAAGAGTGACGGCTCGGCTACCGGGTTCAGGCTTAGCCTTCCCTCAGCGGCAGTTGGGTCCCCATTGCAGCGTGGCAGTGGTGGCCCCCAGAGCCCAGCAGTGTCAGGTCGGCGTAGGCCGTCTGCCGATAGCGCGGCCGAGGCGGTTTTCTCCGGGTCGTCGAAGGCTGACCGGTGCGAGAATGCAGCGTGCGCCACCGGTAGAGTAGACCAGGGATGGTGCGTCTGGTCTCGGCTGGGCTCTTATCCTTCAGTCTGGAGCTCTTCTTCTGGTTCTTGTCTGCTTGCGAGTTGAGCGGAGAATGTGCTTTGAGGGCCAGTGCACTCGCTTAAATCCCCCCCCCAGGCGAGTCCACTTCGTAGTGAAGGGGAGGCACTGTTGGCTCTGCGTGACGCGCGGCAGGCAAGTAGTTGGGCCGTCTGCAGGCGCTAATGTTGATAGGGGAGTCGGCGACAATATTTATATAATCACTTATTGTCACCTGCAATATACACTCCTTCTCTATCCCTACAACGCTCCATGCGAATTTTCCATCGTTGGAACAGTGCTGGAAGTCATCTCTGTCAGCTCCTTTAGAACACGTGCCGCTTTCTCTTTTACAGCTTTCACAGACTCAAATCTTGTCCCTTTTAATGCAAATTTCACCTTAGGGAAAAGTACAAGTCACATGGTGCAAGATCTGGTGAATAAGGTGAATGTACTAACACTGAGAGGCTGTACTTGGCTAGGAACCTCATTGTCTTGGTGGAGAACCCATGATTTGTCCTTCCACATTTCGGGGCGGTTTTTCCTTACTCTTTTACATAGTTTAGAAAGCACCCGAAGGTAGTAATATTGATTAATTGTTTGAGCATCAGGAACCCAGTGAAGGTACACAATCCCATGGACATAAAAAAACAATCATCATTTTTAATTTTTGACTTGTTAACTCGAGGTGTTTTTGGTTCTAGGCGAAGTTCGGCTCTTTTAGTGCATGAATTGGTACTTCGTTTCCGGATCATAAGTAAAAAACCACGATTCATCACATGTTATTATCTTCTACCTGTTCCCTACGGTAAAATCTGCATGAAAAGGGAAACGATTTGAGTCTGTGGAAGCTGTAAAAGAAAGAGCGGCATGTGTCCTTAAGAAGCTGACAGAAGATGATCTTCAGCACTGTTTCCAACAATGGAAAATTTGCATGGAGCGTTGTAGGGATAGAGAAGGAGTGTATATTGAAGGGTACAATAAGTGATTATGTATAAAACAAAATAATATTTTTTTACAACGTCAGTCTCGTAATTTAATAGCCAAACCTCGTACTTCACAAAACGTTACTTGATAAAATATTTTTGACATACGCCTATATTGTGTTTAATAGATATGAAAACATATAGTATATATTAGATATAACTGGTACACAAAAAACGAATTTTTTAGGTTCCGTGAGTAGGGCGGGCCAAGTTGAGTGTGATGCACGTGTGACGTCAACGGCTCAGATAGTATCTGGCCAATCAGAATCTAGTATTTTCGGTTAATGAAAAAGCCCACATTCTAACTAATCAGATGTCTCATTTGCGTCATTTTGATTGGTTAATATTGTCCAATCAGAGAGGCGATATTGGTGTACTACGTCGACCGATATCAACCAATCAAATAGTTTCTTTCGGCGTAACGTCATTCGTAAGAATGCAACGTTATGATTGGTCCGTACTCTTACTGGGCGTCTCGTCGAATGAAATTTTGACATAAGGTCCATCCAACGGTCTAGTTAACGGTACGGCATAACAATTATGAGTACCTTCTACTCGAGAATTATAATTTCCAGGTTTGTATCACTTAAAAATACGTAATACCCCAATATAAAGATCTTTCGGGTACTGAACGAAATTAATATTATTTTCCGTAACAGCAGAATATTTACGCGGTTTTTTTTTAAATCACGAATGTTCATTTAAAAACAAAGAAAATGAGAAAAAAATTAGTGAGTCCTTATTCCGTGTTCTTCGATTAATGTATCCGTGTTGTTCTTGGCCAGTAATGTGTCGTATATTTAGGGATGAAATTTATAACGTTAAAACAAAAGTTCCGATACGTAGGAAGCAACTGAAATTTCTGATACAAAATGTCTTGAGAAGGATCACAGTCAATATCAAACCGGATAAGAAAATATACCTGATTTATTCCGTTTTATAAATAGATTCCTATTTTGCTTTACCAACCGGCATTAGTCGAGAAACAAAAAACAATAATCTAAGGAGTTGATGCTAATATAATGGCCGATGTAATATCAAAATAGTTCTGGCTTTATTCATATTTAATTCCTCCCTATTTTTGAGATGCCTTTAATTAATTTTTCCCGTAATTAACAGGTAGTGTTGAACATTTTTTGCAATCGATTTGCTAATTTCGGACTTAAAAATAAGTTCTGTTTTTATAACTTGGTCTGCCAATATTATATTACTAAAGCATTTAAGAACAGAAGATGACACTTTTAAGGTTTAAATGACATTAGTCAGAGTTATCTCTTCTGAGAGTCGTGAATTACATTTCGCAATCTGAGACTCTGTGGATAAAGAAGTAAAGGTGTCATTCGGAGGGTGAAGAATAGGTGATTTTCTAAAAGACTGGGATTCTAATACGGATAATATTAACTCTGTGGAAAGGCGAGTTAAACCAGCTCACGACTCGTCTCACTCAGAGAAGATTTTAAAAGTTCAAACCAGCCTGCCCAAACCTAACCTACCTAACTGCTGTCAAACTTAACCTAAAATACAAATTTCAGTACACAATAATGTCAACAGCTCGGCATTTACCTAGTTTTTAATTTACTGACAAGTTGGATTCGTAATAGAGAATATTATGAGCCTACCCTTATTAGGAGAACGCATAAATTGTTCATTTGCGGAAAGTTTAAAAATCGCATCTGATATTTCATAAAATTCTAATTTCAAACAAACAGCCCACATTAACTCAAATAGGCCTTACACTCTGAAAAATCATACCTATCAAGATTAAAATATTTTTTCTGCTTACACTTTCACTTATGCGTTTAAGCGATTGCCGTCGCCGAACTAATTTTCTATTCTTCTCATCTGTACGAGTGAGTTGTTAATGGTTATAGTTATGTGGGCTTTCTCACTGGCCGAAAATACTAGATTCTGTTTGGCCAGATATTATCTGAGCCGTTGACGTCAAGCGCGCATCCACTCAACTTGGCCCGCCTTACTCACGGAACCTAATTGATTCGTTTGTTGTAAACCAGTTATATCTGCTTATATGTTAGAGATAACCAGTTAGCCAGTTTGTGTTAGAGATATAAATTTTACTCATAAATTTTTAGATAACTAACAGATCTTAAATCAACGATTAATATACTTCACAAAACGTTACTTGGTAAAATATTTTTGGCCTACACCTACATTGTGTTTAATAGGTACGAAAACATATAAGCAGATATAATTGGTTTACAACAAACGAATCAATTAGGTTCCGTGAGTAAGACGGGCCAAGTTGAGTGGATGCGCGCGTGACGTCAACGGCTCAGATAATATCTGGCCAATCAGAATCTAGTATTTTCGGCCAGTGAGAAAGCCCACATTCTACCCAATCACATGTCTTCGATTGCGTTATTTTGATTGGTTAATATTGTCCAATCAGGGAGGCGTTACTTTTAGTACTACGTCAGACCGATATCAACCAATCAAATAGTTGTTTCTTTCGGCGTTACGTCATTTGTAAGGATGCAACGTTTTGATCGGTTCGTACTCTTACTGGGCGTCACGTCAAGTGAGATTTTGACATAAGGTCCACCCAACGGTCTAGTTAACGGTAGGGCACAACAAACGTGAGTAGGCTACCTTCTACTCGAGATTTACAATTACCAGGTTTGTATCACTTAAAAAATACGTAATACCCTATTATAGAGATCTTTCGGGTACTAAACGAAATTAATGTTTTTTTTCGTTACTGCAGAATATTTACACGGGTTTTTTTAAAATCAGGAATTTTTTTTTAAAACTAAGAAAAAGGAGAAAAAATTTAGAGTGAGTCCTTTTGCCGTGTTGTTCGATTTTAGTAACCAAAATTAAAAATAAGTTCATTTTTTATAACTTGTTACTCGATACGTCGAATTGTATGCGAGGAGAGTGAGGTAATGGAATCCAATTTTTTGTGGCTGAATTTCAACTCCTTTGATGGCTAGAAGGCGACAGGGTTTATTCCATCAACTGACACATCCCTGACACTACACTTAGGGCATAAGGGCGTAAGAACGCCCTTACGGTTCTTGTATACTGCGCTACACATTATGGACCCTTCCTCTATCCTTCCGTAGCTTCACTCACAAACTCTGATCTAATGGGGACTATAAAGTTCCACCGAAGTGTGGAACTTTATGTGTGTCACCAAGGAGAATTAGAACGGTTAAACTACCCTCCTTCCTATATATTATCTTTTCGATATTTCTGAGTACAGCATCTTCCGACCCATTTTCCTTACGCAATCAATATTTTTTACACTATGAAAATTTTATTTGTATCAGTAGTCTACCATGTGTATGTCTTTTTGTAAAGAAACTCCTTGTTCCTTAAAATTCATCACCACTCATTGCATCATATCCGAATTAAAACGTTTTTTTTCTTTAATCTGTGCATGTCACAAGATTAAGAGCAGAATACCTTGTAACACGTTTTTTTCAATTTTATTAAAATGGTTTAGTTATCAATTTTAACAAACTGTGGTAAGATATAACTTATAACATATAAGTACAATACTGTACAGACTGTACCATTCAGTTTCTAAAATATTTTAAATTATGTAAGCCTAATCATTACTTATTACTAACAATATAAATAAAAACCCATGATAAGAAAAATGTATACAACCTTTAGAGCGTAATACTCCAAATGGATTCTTGGAATTTCGCAACAATTGGACACGAAAATCTATAGGAATGTCTTTAGCTCCTGGAGGTTTGTAATTCTAAATACAAAAGGAAAACAAATAAATACAATTTATTAAATACCTAAAATACATAACGGATGTACACATTTTATACTGGAATTATCACACAAGGTAAAGGTAAAATAGAATAATGACAGGATTCAAATAACTGTCACAAATCCACAAAAAGAAAAGAAGTAGGTAGTTTAAAAAAAGTAAAAAAGTAGAACTTTCTTTAAGTAAGCAATACAGAATCCTGTTAATTTATAAGGATGTTAAGGTCCTTGCTGACACTACACTTAATTAATTAGAAATTAGTCATAAATGTGAACAGTGTTGTAATACCTGACAGAGAAGCAAGTCTAGATAGAATCCACAATATTTTTGTTGTGATTGAGCTGTAAGATTATATATACCCCAACAATTTCGTGAATCTTACATTTTCATGAAAGCGCAAACTGTGACAAATGAACGTTTCAGCGAAACTAAAAATTATTTCAGCTAGAAACTTGTGAAAAGATCTACCTTGATAGTTTTTTTTAACACAGGTCAGTATTACTATAAATACAAGTAGCTGTGGATTTACAAGGCAGTTCCCTAGGTTCTTTAGAAACCTACTACTACATGAACAAATAATACATAAAAAGGAACTTTATAAAAATCAAAACACAAAAATAAGAATGCATTTTAATGTTTTTTGTTTGGCCAATTTAAACCACATTAAGTAACTATGAAATTTTTCTGGAAGACTAGATTGCACTTTACATGTAAATACAATTATAAATCACTTTAAAAACTGAACAGACCCCTAACCAACTTAGATAATAAAAAGTAAATTAATAGTGTAGTTCAATCTGAGCTTACCCATGAGCGATCAGTAAGCAATTTTCCAGTATTTTTGTCATACACAAGATTTTCAGTCAAATAATAACCTAAACCTTGGACAAATGCACCTTCAACTTGACCAATATCTACTTGTGGGCTAATACTTTGCCCAGCATCTTCTATCAAATCAACACGAACAATCTAAAACATAAACAACATTTATCAAAAACGATTTCAGTAGAGAGCAACACAAGATAGTCATTTTCAGTAAATTGCAACAAAATCACTAAAATACAGTTTATTTATCATTTAGTTTTTTGCCGCACTCATGCCACCAACAATTTACAGATTAACAAAGATTACAAAGCCCAACATTTTCGAAGATTTAATTTATGAGTACTTTCCTTTCTGACAAAAATTTCATCATAAAAAATTTGTTTCCATTATGTATTTCTTGTTATTAGTAATGTACCAATTGTAGTGGAGAGATGATTGAATGCTAGTGTGGGACGAAGTGGGGTACAGGGAAACTAGCGCTGCCCAGAAGCCTACGTCTTGTTGCTGTGACAACCCACCGCTGTACTGCTCAATCTGCTAAAATTTAATTTCAGTCCTTTTTGAACATCAACCTGCCACTGTATTGTTGCTATTCACCTACACAATATTCAGTTTCAGTGCGTCTTGAGCATTGCTTATTAGTGCTATTAGTATTTACATTATAAGCACTTTAGTTTTAGTTTTTAAAAAAAGTATCTAATTATTTTTCGATTAACCACGGGAGCAGTGCGAGAGCAAAAGAAGGGACAGACAATTCAAAGTGAAGCTAGGGAAGTAATAAGATGCTTTATTAAACAGTGTGATGGCGAAACTAAAAAAGGTAAATTTAAGTATGTAGTAAAACAAAGTAACTTATGTGGGCCGCAAATTATGTAAGTGTTTCTATTAAAAGCGTCACGAAAATACGGAAAGTAAGCGTTGAAGCTGCTGAATCTTCTGTAAGCATACCTGGTAAGAAAAGGCCATAGTCAAAAGACAAAAATTTTTATTTGTTTTTAAAGTTTATAAATTTAAAATTAATGTTTGTGTACAAGTATTTCAATATTTGCAAAGACCTGTACATCTTTTGTAATATTACTCCTTTTTATTTCATTAAACAACGGATATAAAAACTAGGTAATGCTTTATTATCAGGTCTATTATTATGCATAATTTTGTTACCGCCCATTTATGTGATGATTCATAAGAAACACACATTAATAGTGTGAGTTAATTGTGTGGGTGTGTGTTCCTTATGTGGGTTATGTTTTACTACACTTAAGTACTTATTAGTAGCTGCCTAACACACTGCAGCCGATGTGTTTAGAAAAGACGATAGTACGGTAGTTCCAGTGTGTGCGCGTTGCTGCAACCATTACACGCTGCATTCCTTAGCCTTGCATTCAAGTTATCTCGCCACCATACAAGAAATTAATAAGAATCAAAGTTGTAGTATTCTTTTACAATTAGATTGTATTTATTATAATATTATTCATTATTTTTCAGTCAGCGAACACCTGAGATGAAAGCCAAGAACATAATTTCTCACCAAGTTGTAGGCACACTAAACGCAACAAATCTTATAATATTACACCAATGTCGTATTTAAACATTTTTAAAGAATTAGTAGATCCATTCTTAGAAAAAATGTTGTTTTTAAAATATAAATTTAATGCATCTCTTGTTACTCACCCCCCCCCCCCACAGTATTGTATTATCTGCAATAAGTTTTTTAAAGATGTGTGCTGCACATTAGGCTACAGCAATCAGCATACTACCACTATATATGTACTGATACCAGAATAGTGTACAGTTCACCGCCGGTAAGTATGTCCCTGTAGGGTGAAGCGAAAGAACAAGTAGATTCCATGCAACCATTCTACTATGTTAGGTTGGTATAGCATCCATGAGTACTACTGTTCATTACGAAAAAATTGTTTAGTCTACCAAACTACCAGCACATTAACATGATATGTTTGACGACCATGTCTTGCATTGTTCATTTTTAGTAGCCCTACAATTTGTGTAGTTACTCCTTTGCACACAATATTGGTTTAAGTGCAGTTTAATGTTCTTTACAGTTTTTACCAAAATTGAGAAGTTTAGTTTCCATGATTGTTTGTTCATTTATTTTCATTGTTTTCTCTTTGTGACATAAATAATTCTGCTTTACAAAAAACCTGCGATAAATGGCCCAAACTGGAGAGTAGTCGTAAGAAAAATAAAATAGGACTAGTTTATAGCAGAGCTAAGGAATTAATTAATAAATAAATTGAACTTGATAATAATAAAATAATCTCCTCGGCCCATAACAAACAGGCGGAGTGCTAAATTATTTCCACTCAATCTGTTAGTTCCAGGGCATTAAAAATTGTTCTGTTTCTTATCACATGGTCAGCCAAATTATTTAAGAACAGAAGAGGTAGCGGCGTAAAAGTCACTAGCCATAGTTATCTCCTCTGAAAGTAATGAATTTCATTATACAGTAAGATCCTGTAGTGAATGAGGGGAAGGTGTAATTTGCAGGGTGGAACATATGTGCTTTCCAAAGAAACTGGCATGCTGATAAGCATACTTTTCAATTCTGTAAGGGAGGCATTATAAACCACCTCTCTCCACATTTTCTTAGAAAAACCTCTAGAGGTTCAAACCAGTCTTTCGGCTGATGAACTAAACAACAACAAATAATTTCCTAATAATATTTCCCCCCAATAGGTGCAAAATGTAGTATATACTAAACCTTACAATTTAAACAGAAAAATTACACTAATTAATTTAGCAATCAACAATTAGAAAAATAACAATATAATAAGAAACACATAGCATTATTGTAACAAAAAGTATAAAGTAAATTAATTATGAACTACTTCGTGTGCTGCACAGTATTATACATCATTTGTCACTGTTACTGGTAATTATAGACTACTACTTTGTAACAGTGACAAACAATGTTTTTGGCTGTAGTATTATGACAGACATAAAAACCACCGAGCTCTCTCATGCAAATTGCATTCACATTCACGAGCATACCCAGGATCAAAACTGGTGAGGTAGTTCATGGTTGTTCAGGTTGTAACATTTCATTGGAACCTCCAATAAAATATTACAGTAACTCTTGATACTTCTAGACTTTATACTGTAAGGATGAGAAGTGACATTGTATACCAATACAATGTTTGTTTAATGTACTTCAAGACAGGCAGATAACCATGGTGAGTGTATTATTATCAGAGAAACTTGTACTTGAACTAATAAAAATGTATTATTACTCTGCCATGATTTCATTACAAAAGTAATGTATAAACTATATGTAATGATTCTTATGAGAAATTATCAACCAATTATTAACTTTAAACTAAATAAAATGGCCGCTCCATTGGTGAAGTGGTCAGGGCAACAGGCTTCTATGTCAGGGGTCCCGGGTTCCATTCGCAGTCAGTTCTGGCATATTTCATCTTTTTGTAACCTCATAAATCGTTTACCTACATGCATTCTTAAGCTTATGGACACATCATCACCCAGATGAAAAAATATACCTGATTCTGACCAGTAAGTATATCAACTTCAACTTCAAACACTGTAACTCCCTGAATAAAGTAAGGCTTGACTTCATCGTTATTTCTATACCTAAAAACAGACAGAATTCAAGTTTTAAAATAATTTTATAAATTATACTGAAAAACTTGTTTTGAAAGCTAAAGAACTATTGAGTGATTGATTAGTGGTTTGAATGTAGAATGTAGTGCGAGAGTGATTACTAAAGTAGGCTGAGGAAGAGTGATTACTAAAGTAGGCTGAGGAAGAGTATTAGTTGTTTTTAATGAGTTAAGATTTCAGACCTCAGCCAGAAAGAATGTGGGACATTCCAGATTGTCTAGCTTGTTATTATACACCATGAGAGGAGCCACATTCTAACAGTTTAAACAACTGTGCAGTAAAGCTTACGTTATGTGCATGATTAATCAAGTGATACGTTTAAAAAATGAGCGTTTTAAATACAGCTGTGGTTCAGCATGAAATACCCGTGTAATGCGTAAGGTGGCCGAGCATTTTTCAATAATTTCAAACAAAAATCATGGAATCTACTTTAGATCCTTCCTGTCAATGACTGGATGTACAAAATGTTTTCTTACTGAACAATGTCCATTTAGTAATTTTTTTTTTCATTTTAATAATTTTATTTTAAACACTCTAAAATGTTTACAAAGGTAGCAACAAACAAAAAAATTATGAACTAAACTAAAAAAACTAAACTAAACTAAACTAAATTTAAGTTAATTAGCATTAATAAATTTCTCTCATGTATTGTTAAAATGCTGATTATTTTCAGCAGAACCCTCCTTGAAATGCTTTATGTTACAAATACGTTATACCGTTACTGTGTGTGAGACTTACATAAAATTGACATTGAGGTTAACATCTTTTGAGTACGCAGTCTTAATTATTTCTAACCAACTAGTTTCTGGAGGTAGATTTTGTTTGATTGGTTCTAACCGTTGTAAAATTTCTTCACATCCTTTCTTCACAGCCTAATTTAAATGAAAACTAATAAATAAGCACAACTTTTAAAATATTGTAAAAACTCATACTGGTCATGTAATGATTTTCAACCTCCAGTAACTTCAATAGTACACCTAATATTACTTAAGGCCAAAGGGGAAGAATTTGATGAGACATGTTTTCATTTTTTCAGGAAAAGGTTTTTAAACTTAAAAGTCTGTGAGTCATCAATAATGGCTTTGTTTTAAATTTTATGATTAATATGTGTTAATTATGTATTTTTGTTGTTTATTTTTTAAATTTCCTGCTTTTTTTGTAACTGGTCACGTTGACTTATGTTATTCCCTCCTGTTATAACAAATATTTTTTCTTGGCGTGGAAGTAAATAAACCAAATGAGCAATTATTTAAGTTAGCCATTTAATTTAAATACTTGAATTTAATTTAAATAGACTTGTAATCTTGTCATCTGTCTAGTCAAGTCTAATCAATAATAGACTTGTCGTCTTTTTCCAACGTTTTACATGAACTTGTCAAGTTATTCTACTGTATATGGGTTTTTCTTATTATCAATACCTTGTGACCTAACTGGTTGTTCCACTGTCTGACTTACTAAATGAAAATACGGAATTCAAGATACAAAAATTATCAGCTAGAAAATGACAAGAATGGAAAAATGGATTTATCAAGTTACTCTCCTGTGATCTTAATTTGTTAACACAGTGAAGAAGATGGCTTAAGGAGGTATACCAAACTTTAGGACCCAAGTATAGATTGTGTGACATGCACAAAATTAAAGAAAAAATAGAATTTTTTGAATTTATTATATTGAAATCGGACATGACTCAATGAGCGGTGATAAGATTAAGGGAACAGGCGTTTCTATAAAATAAAGATAAACATATAATACAAATGGAAATTAAATGTTTATAGATTTTCTCAAAAAATGTAAATTAATAAATAAAATAAAAAACATTAATAATAAATTAATCAGTCTTATAAAGAAATAACTAAAATAAAATAAAAAAGTACATTATTATGATACTTGCATTATCATATTAAAACATTATAAATTCACTGTTTATTGGAACATTGAAAATAATTTTGGTACCTTATCAGTATTTGACTTATTATATTGAAACATCTGCCCATAACAGACAGGTGGAGTGTCAAATTATTTATACTCAATCTGTTCGTTGCAGGGCTAAAATAAATAGTTCTGTTTCTTATCACATGGTCAGTCAATTAAATGACTGAATCATTTAAGAACAGAAGAGGTAGAGGGGTAAAAGACACTAATCAGAGTTATCTTCTCTGAAAGTAATGAATTTCATTGTACAGCCAGACCCTGTGGTTAATGAAGTGAAGATGTCATTTACAGAGTGGAAAATATGTGCTTTTCAGAGGGCCCGGCATGCTGATAAGCGTACTTTTCCACTCAGTGAGGAAGGCAATGGTAAACCACCTCACTCCTCGTTTTACTTAGTAAAACCTCTAGAGGTTCAAACCAGCCTTTCGGCTGTTGACCTAAACAACAACAATATTGAAACATAAGGAAATTCACTGTTTACTGGGAACATTGGTAATAATTTTGGTACGTTATCAATATTCACTTATTATATTGAAACATTATGTTATTAAAATGTTTCAAAATGTTCAGTCCAATTAGAAACTTTAAGTTTTATAAACTTTAATATCAAATCAAAAGACAGTAATAACTTTTCACTTCATTCATTTGGCTTTACATACCGCTTTTACGATGATCTTCACTAAAAAAGTTTATCCTGCCGCCCTCCACCCCAACTTACGGATGTTGCGATATTAGCGATATCTATAAATATCGATATTCTCGTTTCGATATTGCGATATTTGTATCGATACGATATTATTGCAATATCGTATAAATATACAAAATATCGGCTTTCGATATCACACTTCATGAAAACAAAAATTATTATAACTCTTATGTTGCTACTTTAAACGGAAAATGCACAACACCGTATATCACAATGATTATCATGTTCACTGTTCTGTCACGTGTCGCATTCTATTAATGTCTGTTGGTATTTGGTTAGGAGGTTTCACCGATTGCCACACGCACGCCGAATTCAAACGGGCATCGTAGAATCGGTAGTTAGTTACTACTTTTAATCTCGATTCTCGAATACTCGTACCACCAAACAAAATATAACCAACTAGTTCGCGCTTAAAAGAGGTTATGTTTGCGTAATTTTTTTAGTGCTGTACTAATACTTTCTTATTATTTGTCGTGTCACTGAACTATGAAGATTTATCTGTAGTGGTGTTGTGAAGTGTGAAGATTTGGTTAATGAGAAAGAAACATAATGGCTCCACCAGTGAGTAAACTTTGGAATTTTTTTAGGAAAAAAGATCAAAAAACTACAACTTGCAAACATTATCTAAGAGATGTAAAATATAGTGGAAATACTACTAATTTAGCATCCCATTTGCTGAAAAATCACCATTCTATTCATAAAACCTATATTAGTGCAAATGTGGAAAACCCTAAAAAGATTTGTATTCCCTCTGACCAATCTTCGTCCACGTCCCCTAGAGCCAGCTGTTCTAATGTTAATGTAAAGCCAGAACAAAGTTTCCAAGCGGAGCTGAATATAATTTTCCCAATCTCTGAGGCATTTAATAGAGCTAGAGAATACTCTGAAGGGGGTTTACGACATTTAAGAGTAGTAAATTGCTTGTTATATTTTATATGCAAAGACAAACGTCCCTTTTACATACTAGAAGGAAAAGGGTTCAAAAACCTAATTAAAGAATTGGCCCCTTCATTTAAGATTACTTCTGCTGCCTACATGAAAAAACAAGTTGACTTAAAGTATGAGGCTATTTCATCCCATTTTAAAGAAAAAATAAAAGCAACACCTCTAATCTCATTTTCTATGGATGTTTGGACCCAAACGATGTCCCAGAAAGCTTTTTTTGGAATAACTGCACATTTCCTTGAAAATATTGACATTATATCAGTTGATCTACGTATCGTGCAGTTACAATCTAATCACACAGCTGAATTGCTCGAACAAACCATGTTAAAATTGTTCGATGAGTGGAACATTAATAACGAAAAAATTGTTGGTATAACAACAGACAATGGATCCAACATGGTTGCTGCTGTAAAACGGTCTTTTGAACAACAACATATTCATTGCTTTGCTCACACATTAAACTTAGTGACTGAAGCGTCTCTCTCTAATGAAAAAATTGTGCCTACAATTGCTAAGGTTAGAGCTATTGCAAAGTATATAAAAATAGTGTTAACATTTCTGATAAATTAAGAAAAATGCAAATGGAGAACAGTGTGGCAGAAGGAGATTTAAAGAAGATGATATTGGATGTAAAAACGAGATGGAATTCCACGTACTATATGATACAGAAATTTCTTGAACTTCTGAACGTAGTAAGTCAGATTTTAATCGACGATGCCTCAAGTCCAGAGATGCCAAGATCAAGTGAGGTTGCGACACTCAGAAATCTTGAAACTCTATTAAAACCTTTCGAGTTTGCTACCTCTGAAATATCAGGAGAGAAATATGTGACTATATCCAAAATAATTCCTATGGTCAATTGTTTAAAAAATAGATTAGAAGGATTCAAATCAAATGATACAAGTGCTTTGGCTTTAAGGGACTGCTTGTTATTTGAAGTAAAAAAAAAGAAGCACCAAATTTGAAGTATACCAAAATTGAAGAATTTGAAGTAATAAAAGATTTGGGATGACTGAACAAAACTAAAAAATAGCAATTTCTACTATACTAGACCCACGCTTTAAGACAAATTATTTTAAGAACCCTGCTGCTTGTGCTAGAGCAATAACAAAATTGAAAACAGCATGTGCTGGTGAACAATCCTCGGAAGAATCGGAGGAAGATACACGGACACCTACAGCTGGAGCTAACAAGTTCGATTTCTGGCAAACACATAAGGAGTTAGTACATGGAAAAAGGAAAAAGAAGCAAAGTTCTGTTGGGGATTCCTCCTCAGAAGTTAATCTGTACTTAGCGAATCCAGTGAGCTCCCTGAAGTCGAATCCGTTTGAAGAATGGGAAGACATGAGAACAGTTTTTCCTGGACTATACAAACAGGCGAGACAATATTTACTCAACAAGGCCACATCTGTACCTTGTGAGAGGCTGTTTTCTAAAGCTGGTGCTACCGTTACTCAAGAGAGAAATCGGCTATCTGGAAAGTACCTGCAAAAACTAATTTTTTTTGGCAGTGTTTCTGACGATATTTGGTTTAAATAAACGTTAAAATACACTGTTTGTTTTCATTTTGAATCAATAAAAATATATATAATCATTAATTATTCATCCTTTATTGTTATCATTAAATGTATTCTAAATCATTAAACATGTATTCTAAAATAACATATTTTTTTTTTATTATTATTTATTTAACGTCGCATCAACTGCTGTGGTCATTAGTGACGACGTTGGGGTGTAACTGTGTGTAATGAGGATGAAATGAATTTTTGTAACGTATGAAAATATGCCGTGCCTGAGTGAGATTCGAACCCAGGACCGCATGATGAGAGGCGAGCACGTTACCAACTGCGCCAATGCGGCCGGCAACATATTTTTGTTATGAGTTTCGTAAATCTTTCCTTAAACATCGATATCATTCAATATTACAAATATCGATATTTTAATTCGATATTATCAGAATATCGATATCAAATGTCAATATTGATATCGATAATGAATATCGGAACTAGTCTGATATCGCAACATCTTTACCCCAACTACCGAAGGACTCCTGCTCACCTACATGGTCAGCAGGACTGTCGAAAAACCCGCAAACACGAAAAACGAACAACAACACGCATGCGCAGTAACGAAACGAACGCATTACGCAAAATACGGACTACGTGTAACAAACGTCACAATTGTTTGAATGGATAGAGTAAAACAGCAAGGCATTCAAAATTTAGAGCTGCGGTAAATTAGTCAAATTTATTCTTAAAAAATGTTGTTTCACTTTTTTCATTAGCTAAGTTTGTACAATATATTCTGTCCAGAATAGTTTAAAATAATTAATATTTCACTTTGTAAAGGTGAGCATTAACAATAAACAACAACATTTTAATAGTCTATTATAAGAGAACTAGTACTATAATTCAATACAAAATAATGTTATGAAATGTGAAACTAGACAATAATTATTCAAAATTAAATTATTTCCCCAATACATTATAAACAAATTTCTTTTTACTGTTCTGTTTGCCAATAATTGGTGGCGACAGAAGCAGATGCAAAGTATATAATAAGATTAACTAAGTTGTATTAATTAGTAGTTGGTACTTACATAACAAATGACATCACTGCCTATACTACCAACAGTTGGTGCATCACTTCCTGAAACCAAACTAGAAGTTGGCTTAATTTTAACGTATTCCAGAGGGATACATAACATATACGCACAAACTTGAGCTGCCTAAAAAGAAAGAAACATTCGACTTTTTATTGGATGTCATCAAACTATCAGTATTTATTGTTAAATCTATCCGAGATATAATTCACATTATGAGTTAAATTATTTCTTAATTCTGATCAGACTCGTAGCCAGGAAAGGATTTGAGGGGCTTCAGCCGCTCAAACTGTAAAATGCAAAATTCATACCAGACTAATATGCCACAGGTCCTAGCTTCAATTTTTTGATCAGGTCTGACACTTTTCATCGCACTACGTAAATCGAAAATTGAAAATAACCCTTCGTGAAAGATAGATATAGGCCTAAGGTATCTATATTTACAGGTACATGCCGTACCTGAGTGGGGTTCAAACCCAGGACCGCATGATGAGAGGCGAGCACGTTACCAACTGCGCCAATGCGGCCGGCCGCATAATAATATTATAATTATGTTGTGACTAAGCGTTTGGGTCAGAATTAGGTTATTTCATATTGTAATCTTTGGTTACATATTTTTTTGTTGTTATTGTGTTTGCCGGACTGTGAGTATTTTTCTGTATAATTTTGTTGTGTACTGATATTGTAAACAAACTTTAATTCATCAAAGGTGCGGCAGTACTTACAATAGTTTCTATTTACGTTAAACAAAAACTACTTTAACGTTATAAACTATTTTCGTAATTAATCTAGAACTTGTGTGGAGTCTGACTTTGCATAGGCGGATATGGATGAAATTGCGTTGCGTAAGGAGGGAGAAGCGGAAGGCGATATGGACCCGGAAGCGCAGACTATTGATTCTGCTGCTGTAAGTGTGTCTGCGTCCAAGAAATTGAAGAAAAATATAAATGCTACTCTTAAGGACGTAACTGGTAGCAAGGGTTTAACGCCCGTGAAAAAACCTAGGAAAAGGGCTTACTCGGTGGAACTAGCCACGAGAACACCCGGAAGAGAAATGATGGTCTCAATGGAAGTGGTGGACCCTGCTGGATCTGTTTCAGCTGTGCCAATTTTAAAGGCGATGGAGAGTCACTTAGGACGGTCGTCATCGCGGCGATGTCGGTTACTGGAAGGTATGGACAGTGAGAAAAGGTAACTTGTGGATCGGATGATATTGATGGGGGATGGGAAGAAGGTGGTAGCTGATATTCAGTGGTTAGTGTCTGAGGTAGAAAAGATGCCGGAATTGCTGTGCGGAAGCGGTAAAATAAAGCGGGACAACAGAGAAGCAGTCTGCAGGGTTAAGTTGGGATTTGGGAAGTTATATAGGACTAAAGAGGAGGTAGCTTAAGTTTGCGGTATGTGGACAGCTCAAAAACGGGGCATATCTGTGGCCACCCAGACACTGGAAAGTGGGACTGAGAAGCAGAAGGCAGACACGACATTTGCAGAGATTGAAAAAGAAATGGGAATGTGCTTGTGCGAGGAAGATCTTTGCAGATTGATATCGAAGGAGTCGCCCAGGAGTATTTAAAGCAACACGGTCGTAAAAACTGAAGTTCCGGACCAGGGCACGAGAGACCTCCTTATGAAGTGACTTAGAGGGGATGATCAAGGATAAGGGGAAGAATAGTCGGCTGATGCGCTACTCTCCTCAAGTGAGCTGGCTTTTAGACCAGAATAGTCTGAAGAAGGGTAATGTGGTAAAGGTAGCATCATCTGCCCAACTTTTCGAAACTGATGACGTAGACACTCCGTAGCTGCAGCAAAGTACTGTGGCTGTTGTCATTGACTCAGGCATAGGGACAAAGGAGATGGTGAGGGATTTGTGCAGTAGTTTTACCAAAATGAAGAGTAAGCTCGGGGTGGATTTACAGGATATGAAACACTAGTGTTTGACAGACGGGTCTTAGTTCCGCTAAGGAAGCTATTGGAGCTAGAAGGAAGATTGACTGATTCGTGTTCCACCATATATTTAGCGGAGAAAAGGGAGATGAAAGCAAGAGATTAAGTGAAGTGGGTGATTTACTGTATGAATCCTCTGCAAAAGAGACTTTTGTGGTAAAGAGTAAGACAAAGATGACGTGCGCAGATGTTTTTAAGGCGATCAAGAGCGGAATCGGGCCTCCTAGCACGGGCGTGGAGATCCTGTCAGTAAGAAAAGTTTTGGAGGTAATCATAAAAGTTAGGGAAGAAGAAAAAAAGGCTGCGAGCTCTAATAAAGGAGTGAGTTGGAGAAGTTACCGTTGAGAGAAAAGAGAGAATAGCAATGTTAGGGTAAAAGATTTAGGACTGGGCACAACAGATGAGGTTTTGATTGGGGTAAAAGATGCAATCGGCCAAAAAGGAGGGGAAGCAATGTCGTTGACGATTAGACCAGCTTATGGTGACTCAATGAGTACAGTGGTGAGAGCCACTGAGACCGCTGCGAGGAAATTGGCCGCGCAGGGAAGGATCTGCATAGGATGAATAAGATGCAGAGTGGATTATTGGACTGCAAGTGTGCAATGTTTTCGGTGTTGGAGAATAGTGCATGTGGTGAAACAATGCGAATGCCCACATAGGGGAAAGCTCTGCTTTAGGTGTAGTGGAGAAGGGCATGAAATAGCTGCATGCAAGGAAGCTGCCAAGTGTTTAGACTGTGGGGAAGTCAGACATCGGACAGGGGCCCAAACTTGTAAGCAATATCATGAAGATGCTACAACTTAATGTAAACCAAAGCTCGGGATCAAATGCTATGCTCCAGGAGATGACGACAAGGATGGGAGTAGACGTATTGATAAAAAGTGAACATAATAGAAGAACGGTGGAGAAATGCAGTTGGGGAAAGGATATGGCTTGTGATGCGGCGGTAGCAAATTTATCACAGAGCAGGGCCACGTAGCACATGGTACCACAGAGGGGTTTTGTCTGTATAGAAATATCTGGTGTGGCTGTTGTGGTCTGCTTTATTTCGCCTAATTGTGATGATGAGCAATTTATGGATACTTTGGATAGATTGGCGGAGTATGTCAGGAGGAGCAGCAGAGAAATCATTGTAGCAGGTGATTTTAATGCGAAGAATGTTGAATGGGGATGTCCATTCTCGAATGAAAGGGGTCGGCTACTAGCTGAAGTGACAAGCAGTGTAAATCTGGTATGCCTCAATAGAGGAAGAGCTGCAACTTTTGAGAGGGGATTTGCTGAATCTATATTGGACGTGACGTTTACAACGGAGGACATAGTACGGCCAAGAGCCTCCGTACAACCGTACGGAGGCTCTTGACAGAAGGAGAACGAGCAGGCACAGACCGGTGTATTGGTGGAGTGCAGAAGTTGGAGAAATCACATGTGCTTGCATCAGTGCTAGAAGACGTCTGAAGAGATATAACAGGAGGGTGGTTGCTGGGTTTGATAGTACGCAGTTATGAACACAATTGAGCGAAATGAGGCGGCAGTTGACGATGGAAATCGCGAGAACAAAGAAAAAAAATGGCGTGCGATTCTTCAAGGACTGAACGAGGATGTCTGGGGAGAGTGGCTACAAGATCGTGACCAAAATATTTGGTCGTTCTCTCCCACCTGTGTCGGGGTTGATTGTTATGCGCGCAACGGAAACTTTATTTCCAGAACATGAGCCACTTGTTAGAGCGGAGATCGTTGCAGATGAATTGCCACTCTTTACTATGGAGAAACTTGTAGCTGCAAGTTGGAGACTCAGATGTGGTAAGAGCCCGAGACTGGAAGGAATAACGACAGAAGTAGTTAAGATCGCTGTAGAAATTAAACCACGGGTAGTTAGTTCTTGCTCTATGAATAAGGCTTTGCAGCTGGAAAAGTTTCCGGCCGAGTGGATGTGAGCGAGAATGGTCCTATCGAAGAAAAAAGGTAAACCGGAAGACGTACCTTCCTCATATAGACCGATATGCCTCCTGAGAGTAATGGGGAAGTTACTGAAGCAGCTGTTAAACTGTTTAATGTTGTTCTGGACTATGTCATCAAAATGTACCAAAGGGAGAATCCTGCAAAAACCTAAATTGGAAGAGGAGGAAAGCGTTTATTAGTAAGCTGCTTAGGATTCATGGATGATTTGGCCCTCCTGGCTCTGAATGTGACTGAAGTGTGTACGCAAATTGCTGGCCTTGAAAACATGGCCCAAAAAATTGGGTTAAAAATTTCCTATGAAAAGACTGAAATCATGGCTATCAACCCGCTATGTTTTATAAATAAAGTGAGAATTAATGGTTAATAAATGAGATTGTCTCAACAGTTCAAATATCTAGGAGAAATCATTGACTGCAATCTAAAAGAAAAATCCACTTGGCAAAACAGAACTTAAAAAAGCAAACGGAATAACCTGGCAAACATACAAAAAAATTCCTTTCAATGCATGCTAAAATCTGCCACTACAAAACATTTGTTCTCCTAGAGGTGCTTTACGCCAGTAAAACTATTTTCCAAATTAAGAATGAAGTAAAAACTGACCAACTTCTTAAAACAGAACGCAGAATTATAAGAACCTGCGATAACAAGAATTATTAAAAAAATAGGGTATGGCATATGGTCATTCCTTCTAATGAAACTGTTTATAAGAAAATTGATCCAATTATTAGCGTGATGAAGAAAAGAAGAATTTCCTACTTTTCCAAATTTTAAGAATGCCGAATGATAGAATATTGAAACAACTGATCCTCAGGAACTTGAACAGGAATATTACGGGAAGATACATAGAAGAAATTAAGAATGAAATCAGACTGGCAATTGACGCATTTGATAAGGAAAAAATAAACAGTACTCTCAAAACACACAGATTTTATTGGGGAAAAGCAGGAAGACGCACGGTGGAGGTTACTGATGAGATACAGAAACAAAGATTGGACCGTCTCAAAAAGTACTGGCAAAACCTAAGGGCTAGACCACCAATACGTTGTCCAAAGAACACTAGAAATTGATTGACATAGTGGTGCAATGTGGCCTCAAAATCTAAAAAAGAATATTGCATAAATGAATATTCTGTTTTTTATTTCTTTATTGCTGATGTAATAATTAATATGTATAATAAGCAATACGGAACCAATCACCATTTTTTGGGAAGAACAAACATGTTACAATATGTTATAGTAGTTTAAGTATCAACATTAATAATACTGTCTCTTTCTAACATGGCAAACCCTTTATTAAGTTTGTTTAATAAGTCTGTGTTCCTGTAATTTACAACAGAGAGCTTTGCGCAAGAGCCTCTCCTAAAAAACACACTTTTCGGAGTTAGTTCATTCTTGCATAACTACGTCCCCTGACACTACACAAACTTGGTATTTACCTTAGTATTAATTCCTTGTCCACACTCTATACCACCATGGGAAATGGAAACAGTGCCATCAAAAGGAAAAACAGTTATGTTAGCATGATATCTTCCA
Source organism: Catonia carolina (assembly GCA_035578175.1). Taxonomy (NCBI): domain Eukaryota; kingdom Metazoa; phylum Arthropoda; class Insecta; order Hemiptera; family Achilidae; genus Catonia; species Catonia carolina. The sequence continues at coordinate 8,667,195 of JAQMRL010000018.1, forward strand.
AAATATACAATAGGAAAAACTAATGGAACTAAAGACATACCACGCTTCTTCCATCGGTTTGCCTGAAAAAATTCAAATAAAAACAACTTAAATGACAAAATTAATGGCTTGTGAGTGAAAATACATAACTTTGTGAAAATATATTTTGGGGGAAACATAGCTCTAATTCTCTGTTTTGTTTCTCAACAGAATGAAACAAAGATTTATTGATGATAAGAACCACTTGCCTTCAAAAATATTTTGACTTCAACAGTTCAACTGATGTTTGGTTTCAAATTATTTTTGAAACCATTGTGTAAGAATGATTTTATTCAGCCATGCATTTGGCTGGTTTCACGACCAAACAGACAAGTGAAAAATATAATTTTTGTGAATAAATTTTACATTCTTGAAAACTCCTGGCTTTTTGTTTTTCCTATGATAGCAAGTTTCAGCTTATGTTCACTTCACCTGTTACATTGCTACATGCCAGAACTGTGATGTGTAAAAAGTGGAGGTAGTTGGGAGTACCTTGTACGAAAATAATAATGTAAGACGTTGCTAGTGCTACTAGGATGTCAAGTTATTGGGAGTCATGTTTGTAAAGTCTTACTGTATTACACAAATTTTATTTTAATTTTAATTCATAGTACTGTACTACAGAAACATCTTACTTGATTAAATTCATTAACTGCAGCTAACCGCTTTTCGTATTCACTCGTAACTACAAATTCTTCAATCATTTTTACCAAAGAAGTGTTCTGGCTTGATAAATTGGCCAGTTTTACAGAGAGAGGATCCTTTTTAATTACGCTGGCAATATGTTCCATGAGATATTCTTTAAAAGCTGCTGCCTCCGTGTACCCTATTTAAACAAATAATAAACTGAATAAAGAGTCTTTAACAGAAAGTAAGTTTGTAAAGTTTACGCATCAATACCAGATTGTTAGAAATTTCACCTGAAGCCATGGTATGCATGGTACGATGATAAGTGGTAAAACCAAAACCTCAAAGTAAATTTTGTGAAGGATAAAAATGTTTATATAATTTACTTCTTTTTTGTAATAAAAAAACATCAGTAGGTACTCTTCTGTTACCCAAAATGCCAGTTTTTACTGATTTTTACGGTTTACCAATATCATTGTTAGTAGGATAGCAGTAATAATAATATTTCAATTATAATTTCCTTACTTTATTAATATTTTTTATGGTGTTAAAAATAACACTTAATGGAATTTGTAAAATTGTCAAATTTAGTGTTTTTACTGGTACATACCAAGACACTAAAATAGATACAATTACACCAGATAATTGATACAGTTATCAATCAAAAAATTTTTGTACAAAGACAGAAGCCCATAAACAAGCAGTAGCAAATACACAATGATCAGTCAAAGAGTGCAACAAAATATGGTGTAGTACATACGGAGGAGTGATTGACTCATATTTTGCTGAGTTCATGTAGCAACAATGACTTACAGATCATAAATGATTTTAAAAAATTCTTATACTTAGGCCTACTGGCTTTCTGAATAAAAGGTAAGTCAATTTGTTATTTAAAAATCTCTTGACACATAAGGGAAGAGTACCAAACACCTGATATATAAAGATTTAAGTTTTTACCACATGTGAAAGAACTACCAAATTATTAATTCATTGTGTACTAATCCAATGAATTCTCAAAAAAAAATTGGAACTTCTGTTCTAATCTATTGAATGAGACTAGGAATTAAAACTATCGAATGAATATCCACTTTGTTCATGCTCATTGGGAACAAAAGTTCAGTGCCTATCATGAGTACTCATATTTTATGACAGCGAAAAAAATCTTACAAATATGAACTCTAGATAGTTTTGTACATGATCTAATTTTTGGTGTCTTACATACTAACAATCTCCTTACTTAACAAATTAAGTGTTATAAATGATGTATTCTTACCACATAATGGGTTTAGCTGATTTAAACAATCTGAAAAAACTTCCTACTAAACATAAAATACTGCATTTAAAAGCATCTAATAATACTAAAGAATAATTCTCAATGAACAAACCTGGAGCTCTAAACCACGTGTTAGAAGCTGTATCAGTCCGAACAGAATAAAATTTCATGGACCAAGTTTCAACATTATATAATGTTACAATACAATCCATAGTTAAACCTATAATTGCATCCTCATTGGCAATAAATCCAATGTCTTGATATATATCCACTGATAACTTCTGAATCTGCCCAGAATCATTAACATCAGCCTAAGAAACACACACAAAAATGTGTTTTAAATTATTAGTTTGCACAAAACCTGACAAATAAAGCATAAATTAAAAGAAATATAAGATAATTACAGTGAATAACGGCCTGTTATTACTTTTAAAATAATGTTTTGTTTTTATTATTTATAATAATTATACTCACATATCAAGAAAGTTTTAAAACCAAAGATAGATGGATCAAAGAAATCGAAGCAAACCTAAACACCATAAACGCTTCACGTAACGATGTAATAGATGGAACTGCCTTTAGGCGGAAAATAAAAGATTTTGGGAATTTCCCGACTGCAGAAACAAGGCAGAGGACATGGACGCAGGAACAAAGGGAGAAGGTTAGCGAGAGGATGAAGGTGTACCATGCGAACAAGCGACAGCTTAAGAAATAATTTTACATAACCAGTGCGTTCTTTATATAGGACAATACAATTAAAAAAAAAAAATAATAATAATTATACATAATTGTTTAATAATTTATTGCAAGTACTAATGAAAGATCAAACTTTCATTTTAATATTGGAGGAATATCTTCAAAAGATGAAGGTAGTAAAATTCAAAATCAGATCCTTGAATACAAACCAGAAGAAGGAAATTCCTAGGAATACAATTACTGCAATGTTAGGGTCAGAAGTGTTGATAAGTGACATCAAAGAAGAAGTCCTCTTGTTCTTCAGCCACCTGTCTGATCCAGATGATGGTGATGCAAACTTTGTCTACTGCTGCTCAAAAGTATTTCTACTGAGGTAACACCAAAGCATTTCCTCCGATTAGCAATCGAGGATATACTTCTTCTACCAGGCCCTCAAATGTCTTCAACCTTACTCTGAATGTAATTGAAGGAGTCTGTATTTATATCTTTGTATGGTATGTCTGAGGTACTCCAACTTGCGTTGTTTAATAGTCAGCAACAACTCTGGTCAAAATTTTCTCTGGAGGACCTCTTCATCACACATGTGATCAACCCAAGAGATTCTAAAAAAACAGAATCAACTAGTAGATTCAAAAGCCTGAATCTTTTGTTCAGCACCAAAATCATACAATTAAGCAGAGAAGACAAAGAACTGGTTGATTTTTATTAGTTGCAGGCTGAAGTCCCTGCAGTAAAAGAGAAATTATATAGAGAGTTGTAAATGCTGCTCTGGCTTTCTGATTGTGCTTTTAATCCCTCTGGGTCAGTACACAGATAAGCAGAACACTTTTTAACCAAGTGACGAGCTTGTTAAATCATTTTACTCCTCATTTAACATAAGAAAAAACCTCTAGAGGATCAAATTAGCCTTTTGGCTGTTGAACTAGATCAAGACTTTTTCTAATAGAGTAGTTGACCAGGTCAAAAAAAAGCTATGAAGAAAGGCTCCAACAATAAGTAACTATTGCATGTTAATATAACTCCAAACTCCATCAATCAATTTCATAACCCACCACTTCATTTCTATCACTTATTTTTCATAATACTGTCCTTCACATAGGAGGCAACAGGCAGTAGACAAAAGAATATCAATGATACTTAACTGAACTGGAAAAAAGAAAAGAAATAATATTTCTCACCTCATATTGAAAATAAGCTGGGAGTCGTTTCCCAACCATCTGCATGTTTGTCTCAATGCTTAAAATTATTCTGACTGGACGTTTAGTTAAATATGTGGCTAAGGCACAAATAGCTGCCACTTGAGCACTTCTTGTAACTTTAGCACCATACGCACCACCTACACGACGCACACTAGTATTGACACTGCGTACACACCACAAACAACAGAAATTAAAAGAAAGAAGAAACTTTTAAAAAATACGATAGTAGGTAACAGCATATGAGTGGAAATTATAAGTGTTTAAAAAGTTATTAAAATACATTTCACAACTGAAGGACATGAACAACAAACCCATAGATTTTGAAAACTAGTATTTATTTTACTAGTTATTTATTTTATTTAGTATTTTATTTTATTTATTTAAATAAATCACCAGTATATATTTAACATTCAAAATCATCGCTAATTTATCACTTTCAACAAAAAGCCAATGGTCTCAGAATATTCCAAGATCATCATTCAATAATAGTGTAATATGAGACACTTATACATACAAACAACAGACCATACGTACATTATTAAAACCACTCACACATAAACATAAACATACAAATTTACACACTCAATATAATAACAGATGATTTACCACCTACAGATGTGAGTAATGAGAATAATAAAAAAATAATAAAATGGATTGTTAGTTTATTCTATTTTAAATTTTTCAAAGAACAAGACATGCTTTACAATTTTTTAAGATAAAAAGGATTTGAATATTTATTAATTTTATTAAGAAATAATTCAATAATTTTTAGAAGATTTAATTAGAAAGAATTTCAACAATTTTAACAAATTTTAAAAAGGATTTTAAGATTTTAATAATTTTAAATATTTTAAATATTTATTAAGAATTTCGAATAAAGAAACGTTGAATTTCGAGATCTTAAAACATTTGGATTTTTATTTACGAACCTTGGGTACAAAAATGGTGCCGTGACCAGGATGATTTCAATAGAAAATTTCAATAGAAGATTTCAATAAATAAGTTCAACAATAAAATTAGGAAGGATATCAAAACAATAAAAAAGGACGAACCAGCGAAAAATCATCAAACAAAAACCATCAAACAACATCCAATAAAATAAGTCAAGACCAAGAGAAAAAAAAAAGGGGAGAGAAATCCAAAATAAAATATAAATCTTCTAAAATTTACAAAAAACAAATTATAAACAACTCACATCTGACAGGTATACCGACGTCGACTGGTAAGTCATCTATTACATACATATAACTAATCATCATCAACAAACAAAACAAATAGAAACATGAATAGACAGGTAGCACCGATTCTTGATTCCACTAAACTAGATGAAACAAACCTTAACTTCCAACTTAGAATACGGAAAAGCACAACAACGGGAAACGTAAGACAAAAAAGACAAAGATTACAAAAACTCTTAGATAACGGGCGACAAATCGATCTAACTACATTACATAGATTTGACATGGACAAACAACTGACAGAGTGTCAAAATTATTTAGTAAAGTTAAGAAACGTAGAAAATTTAAATGAATTAGAAAAGTGTAATGCCGAAATTTTTGATGATCGGCTTAACAAAATTTTAACATTTATATTACCCAACAAACCAGATAAAGTCGTAGGCTTTCAAAATTTAAGAGAGGGATTGATATTTGGAAGGCTAATGGGTTGCATAATTTCGAAGTTGAACCTAATTTCGAGCAAAATTTAAATCCTGAAGAGGCACATTTAGGGAATAATTTCTTACCTGATCAACAGCAAGGAATTCTTCATTATGATCAAATTAACCTTATGCATCACCCAGAAATGCAAAATCCTGTTCTTAGAAACGAAGCCCCTGACATATTAATACCAAATGCCGTAGGTAACAATAACCCTTTGTGTTTCCAACGTGAATTAAATTTTAATTGGACAAAAATTGCAAATCCAATAGAAAATGAATTAAAACAATTAACTATTACTGATGGTCGTGACATTGACACACTAATACGAAATATTAAAATTATCAAACAGATACAGAAAAGATACGCAGTTGATTTACCTTTGATGTTGTTAACTCCGTTTATGACTGGTTTCACAGAACAAATTTTTAAAAACTCTATTAGGAATAATCATAATTTCGATCAATTTCATCAAAATTTAGTAAACAAATTAATTACGCCAAAAATGAAAGAAATATTAAAATTAAAATTGTTATACCGAAACCAGACACAAACGGAAACCCTTGCGGAATATATGAAAGAAATTTTAGAGAATCATGATGTATTAAGACTAGATTTAACAGAAGGTGAGTTAATTAACGTAATTTTGACAGGTTTAAATGAAATATATGCCACACACATAGGCATAATTGGTAAACCCAATAATTTACAAGATTTTAATAAACTAGATGCTTATGTTTATAAAAGAGTTTATGCCAGAACTTTTAATGATCTTGGTTTATCAAAAATGAATAATACAAGCACCCTCAATACAACAGTACCTATTCAAGGTAAACAAAATACCTCGAAAGAAACAACATTTAATAACACCAGATCACAAACATCATCCACAACATTGAAGTGTTTTTATTGCAATAAATTAGGTCACATTAAAAGAAACTGTAAACTTTGGCAACGGAAAGAGAATTACCATATTTCAAAAAACTAAATTCGTACAAATACGAACAACATAAACATATGGTACGTATTTGTAAAAATAATATAAACAAACATTTAAAAATAGATAAACAAAGGTCAAACCGTAATTAAAATTTAAAGGCCTTAACAATAAAAATTAAAAATGATACCTTTAATGCTCTTATTGATTCTGGTTCAACCCATAACATTATTAGTCAAAAAATGTACAAACTTTTAAAAAATAATAATGCGATTATAAATGAGGAAAACTTTAACGCTATTTGTCTCACAGCTGACAGGTTTCCTTTAGAAATAAATAAACAAGTTTGGATTAAAATTATATTAAAAAATATATCGTGGAAAATAAATTTTAAGGTCTTAACAAAAATACAACATAATATCATATTAGGCGTACATTTTTTACAAACAACGCATGCTATATTCAATGCGACGAAATCAATAATAACCTTCGAATGGTTAAAAAATCAACAATTTTATTTAACAGATATGCATCCAAATCAGATTAATAATGTAGAGCAATCTTAGTATATTAAAAATAAAATTATTACTTTATGCAAAGAATTCCCCGATGTACTCACTACTAAACTAGGATGTACAGATGTCTTGACATACGACATTAAACTCAAAAATAATGAAGTAATAAAATCAAGACCATATCCGTTGAATCCAATAAAAACACTTCAAATGAAACATCAGATAGATAAATTGTTAAAAGACAAAGTGATAAGAGAGAGTGTTTCACCTTATTCGTCCCCAGCGTTTTTAATTCCAAAAACCAATGGTACGAGTCGTTTGGTTGTAGATTATCGCTCGGTTAACTTAGCAATCGACTCAGAGGCACAACCTTTACCTAACATAAACCATGCATTTCAATGGTTTTCAGGTGCGCGATGGTTTAGCACACTAGATTTAGCCCAAGCATACCATCAAATACCATTGACATCTAAATCTCGCCAAATCACTGCATTTTGCACTCCGGATGGTTTATATGAATATGAAAGATTACCTTTCGGTTTATCAACTGGAGCGCAAGTCCTGATACGTCTCATGAACAAAATATTTAAAGACGTTAAGTATAAATTTGTATTCAATTATATGGATGACATATTAATATATTCCAAAAGTTTTCCGGAACACATGAAACACATTAGAATAGTACTGTCGATTTTACGAAAAGCCGGCATTACTGTTAATCCCGATAAAGTGACGTTCGCAGTAAACGAGATACCATTTCTTGGACACACCTTATCCTATAAAGGAGTCTCTATAGATTCAACTAGGACACAGAAAATATTGGAGTATCCTGAACCCAAGTCTGTGAAACAGGTACATCGGTATTGTGGTATGATTAACTATTTTTCTAAATTTATTAAAAATTATGCTGATCGAATAGAACCTCTAAACAAATTACGTCGCAAAAATACTCAGTTCATCTGGGGAGACTCACAGAAAACCGCGTTTGAAGATCTTAAACAGGCAATTGCTAATCCCCCGGTACTAGCAATACCAGACTTCTCCAAAACTTTTATTTTACAAACAGATGCGTCTGATATAGGTTTAGGAGCTGTACTGCTTCAAGAACAGGAAGGGTCTAGACGACCCATAGCGTACGCCTCTAAGACGTTGGCGGCGTCCGAAAGGAAGTTTTCTGCATATGAACGAGAGTGTCTTGCAGTTGTTTTTGCGACAGATCGTTTTAGAACTTATCTAACACACCGCGAATTCCTCTTAGAAACCGACAACCAAGCATTAGCCTGGCTTCTTTCCAGACCTAAACAGTTAGGCAGATTAGCTAGGTGGCTACTCCGATTATCTGTTTTTAAATTCAAAATTAATCACATCCGCGGTTCCGATAATAATGTTGCCGATGCGTTATCAAGGATGTATAGTTCTACTGGTGACGATACTGCAAAAAATATATCCTATATCAACGCTTTATTGTCACAGTTTCCTCTATCTTTTACAGACATACGGAAACATCAAGAACAGGATAATTTTATCCTACAGCAAAAACGAAAGATGGATAACAAATTTTGTTTATCAAAAGGAGTATTATGTTTGAAAGACAAAAACAATAATCCGGTCAAAATAGTTCTTCCTAATTCTTTAAAAGACTTAATATTTAAATATTTCCATCATTCTGAAATAGGTGGACACTTAGGTGTCGCTAAAACCATTCACAAAATAACGCGACATTTTTACTGGCAAGATATATATAAAGAAATTCCTTTAAAGGTGAATGCTTGTGCTACTTGTCAGCGAAGCAAACCTGGCATGAATTACAAATGGGGGAATCTTAGTTCCAGGGTTCCAACAACACCGTTTGATACACTGTTTATTGATACGGTTGGTAGTCTACCAAAAACCAACCAAGGGTATAAATATATACTGGTTGTGGTAGACAGCTTTTCGAAATTTACATGGTTAGCTCCATTAAAAAATACAAATACGTCTTCAATTATAGAAGAATTAAAACGTATTTTTCAAAATTATTCAATTCCACCATTAATCGTCACAGATAACGCCAAAACATTTAATTCGGCAATTTTTAGAAACTTTTGTTTCAACCTGGGCATTAAAAGGACCACACTCTCTCCTTATCACCCACAACCATCTCATGCTGAACGATTAAACAGAAATCTCAGGTCTATTCTTATTGCGTATCATGCAACTACACAAACGACCTGGGATAAATCTCTCTTTTGGTTTCAGTTGGCTTTTAATATGGCACAACATACAGCCCACGGGGTATGTCCGTTTGACATATTACATAATTTTCCAGCTCAAACACCCTTGGATAGAGCATGGAATATCCAAGACATCCTTCATCGGAATCCTATACGTTCAAGCAACTTGATGAGTACAATTAGAAGACGACTAATTCAATCTCATCATGATATGGCACGTAGATATAATGCTACGCGTCATCCAAATCCGTTTTCGGTGGGAGATAAAGTTTTACTTAAGACTCATCCCGTAAGTTCGAAACGGAAAAATATTTGTGCGAAAATGGCATACCGATGGTCAGAACCATTTTATATCATAGGTTTCTCCACACCCGTTACAGCCTTAATCCGTAAGACTGTTGGGGGAGAGATAACTAAAGAACACATTTCTAATCTTAAAAAAGTTACATAATTTACTAAGATTGGCAATATTTTTAGGTGATGTATGTCGCGACACTCGAGCTTGAGATGATTGTACTAATTATATGTCCGATGTTTGCATGATGTGTGGATGTGTTGTGTAAGGGGCCCCGAATGAACGAAACATACCGTCTCAAGCCGACAACTGCTACGTACTTGCCTTCCTTTTTCACATTTAAGCACCCACCCCTTATCCTTTTTTGCTTATGCATTTCCCCCGGGGGAGGGGAAGATTGTAATATGAGACACTTATACATACAAACAACAGACCATACGTACATTATTAAAACCACTCACACATAAACATAAACATACAAATTTACACACTCAATATAATAACAGATGATTTACCACCTACAGATGTGAGTAATGAGAATAATAAAAAAATAATAAAATGGATTGTTAGTTCATTCTATTTTAAATTTTTCAAAGAACAAGACATGCTTTACAATTTTTTAAGATAAAAAGGATTTGAATATTTATTAATTTTATTAAGAAATAATTCAATAATTTTTAGAAGATTTAATTAGAAAGAATTTCAACAATTTTAACAAATTTTAAAAAGGATTTTAAGATTTTAATAATTTTAAATATTTTAAATATTTATTAAGAATTTCGAATAAAGAAACGTTGAATTTCGAGATCTTAAAACATTTGGATTTTTATTTACGAACCTTGGGTACAATAGTTAAACAAGTTTAACTTAATAATGGTAAGGTCTAGCAATAAATTTGGTGCTTTTACCTGTTATCTGGGATGTTAAGTGCTTTACTGATTACACCATGAGCTATAGTAGGAGACTGAGTAGAAGGATATACATCAATACCATCTTCAGTCGGAACACAAACACAAGATTGAGTTTCCATAGTAAAATGATACTGTCCCTTTACTGCAATTTGTCCCTTAACTTTGTATTTAATATCACCTGAAATAAAAATAAATAAAAATAAAGAAACATGTTATGCACAACCAAGCACTCAAGAAAGAAAACTGAAATGTTGTGCAACAAACCTTTTTCTGTAGTTCGATCAATTTTACCAACTTCCACAATCCTGTCACTTAGTCCTAAATTAACAACTTCTACAAAATCAGTCATTGGTTTTTGAAGCCCAAAGTACTCAACCTTTACTTTTTTCACCGCTTCTTCAGCAATTGTTTGTGTTTCTGCTATGACTACACCAAGAGCTTGTCCAGCATAAAGGATTTTTTCTCTCGCAAATATCTGTAACATGTAATCAGCATTTCCAGAATATTAACTGATCATTTGTATAAATCAACTGAAATGTAAATGTACAACCAAAAAACTTTTACTGTTCAGTACTTGTGGTTACACAAATCATTATCAACTTGCACAAAATTATTGTTATTACCTGACAACTAGAGAAAAAAATAGGTAAGATATATTTTTTATGAAAGGACAAAGAAACGTTACAATATTTTGTTTTTTTTTATGTTCGATTGTTTTACAATACTGCTAATAAAGACGATGAAGAGTGATTACCTGAAGGGGTATTACCTGAAGAAGTGGTGCGCACCGCGAAAGTACTTATAAAAAACCAAGTACTATAAGAAGCAGTAAAAGGTAAATATAAAAAGCTTTTTTATAAATACATAAAAAAACAATACAATAATATTAATTAATTAAATAGAATATTTCAGTTAAAGTGCATTGACAAAAGTCACAGCTTTATTACAAGAAAGGAGAATTTATTTTCCTTGGTTCCTGCCAGCAAGTGGAAAAAATATTGCTTATCTTCTCCACAATTTGTTTGTGCATAAAATCTTTAATCCATGTTTTGGATGAATGCTGAATAAGTGGTATGTGTGTTTACTTTAATAAAACTCATTACTCAAATCCTCTCGTTTTTCATACTCCATAACTAATTTCATTGTAAAATTTTTAGGCCACCTAACCATTTGTTTTCTCAGAAAACTTAGAAAGTGTTCATAAAAATTATAACAATTTTCGACCATAGAAGGGGGACAAGGACACAAAGGAACACGGTTTCATTTGTGTTCTTAATGTATTTGACTAAATAAGCCAATTCAAATGAGTGAAACAGATTAGTGGAACACGTTGTGATGTTATAGTCTTTCTTCTTCTTCTTGATGTGCCTATCCGTTACGAATGTTTGCGATCATCATGGCAATCTTCATCTTGTCTGCAGCAACTCGGTAAAGCCGTACCGAAGTTGTATTGTACCAGACTCTGAGGTTCTTCAACCAGGATGTTCTTCTTCTACCTGGTCCCCGCTTTCCAAAAATTTTCTCTTGTAGAATGGCTTGCAGGAGGGCATATCTGGTTGCATTTCTCATAATGTGTCCGAAGTACTGTAGCTTTCGAGACTTGATAGTGGTCAGTACCTCCCGGTTCTTCCCCATTCTTCTGAGAACCTCTTCATTTGTTACTCGATCAGTCCAAGGGAGCTTCAGTATTCTCCGGTACAGCCACATCTCAAACGCTTTTAATTTCTTGAACATATCCTCGTTCAGGGTCCATGATTCAGCACCATAAAACAGAACAGAGAATACATAGCATCGCACCATTCTCACTTTTATACCAAGAGAGAGGTAGTGGCTTTTGAAGAAGGCCCTCATCCGGTTGAAGGTGGATCTAGCCTTTCCAATGCGCGCTCTTATCTCCTGGTTGTTGGTCCATTCCTCATTTATAATGGTTCCAAGATAATTATAGTGCTTTACTCGTTCTACTGGTGTTTGGTTGACGTAGAGTTGACCTTCTGTTATGTTTATAGTCTTTATTTTGCCTAAATGCGTTTGTTTCGTTATCGCGCTTGCGTGTTTTATCTCGCTGTTTCATGTTTGCGGGTTTTATCGCCAGTCCTCCAATAACAACTATAGCGTGACATTTTGTGGTCTGATTCTAGAGTATTTATTTCCCTAGGATGAATTATTTAATAGCGGATAATTTATTTCAAGCATCTTAATATATTAATATCTTACTAATTGTGTAAATTTTAAAGATACATTTTTATTTAAAATAAATGGGACTGATGCGTAAGAAAGCGGGGAGTTGAATATAGTAACGTATAAACATATACAAAATTACATAAAAAATAGAGACTGTATGATTGGGCGGATTAATCCGGGCAAGAATGGTGACACGGTCTTGAAGAGAGGCGTGTCCAGCAGCAGTTGTTTATAGGCACTAGGCAGTGGTGCATGAGAGTGTTATAGGAACAGTTGTGTGTGAGATTGGATTCGGACTCTCGTACGTAAACAACAATCAATACGGCCGCTTATTTTAAACATCTTTTTTGGTTGTGGACATAAAATAGTTATGGTGTGCTGAGAACTAAACACTAAATGCTGAATTTCATAGAACATCGAAGCAGTTATAGACAGAATATCCGCCTTTTTCTCCGATTACCGTAAGATTAATACATAAAATCATATTTAAATTGACATTAGATAACATCAGTCCCAAGAACTTTATAAATTTAATAATTAATAATTGCATGCTGTTTAATTTAAATAAATATTTGTTAATAATATATTTTGTGTTAAGAGATCCTTTTATCCACAGACACAGGTTTTCGTTGGACACACATACCACCTTTGGAAAATAAGTAGCAGCATACTGGGTATTAACATATACCATCCAAAATTATTTAATTAAAATTTGATAATATAATTTAATAAATTGAGCAGACTGTTACACAACGTCATTGCAGGTTTAGGGTAACTACTAACCAGTATATTTTGCAGTTTTAACCTGTTTATTTTTGAATTTGCCGAGGTTCCTCTCTAGTAACTTCAACTAAAGCACTCAACAAAACATCATGTTCACAGGAGCCAAGAACTAAAGTACGGAATTATTTGACCCATGGAAACAAGGCTTTCCATTAAGAATACAGTTACACTTTACCATTACACAATTTATTTCATACTCCACACTATCCAACTTCGTACATGTTCTTTAAAACTGTAACACATTCTAGATAAAAAATACGAGTAGCCTAATTTGTTTTATTTTCCATCTTTTGTATATTATGATACTTCATTGTTATTTCTCCAGAAGTATAATGAGAAAAGACCCAGTCAGCAGAAACTCGTATACTAATATTAATCAACTTAAAATTTAGATATTACTAACTACTCACTATTATGTTAATTTTATGTACAATACCTCTTCACCAGTCGCACGCATTATCCTAATGACAACATTCACGACTGAACTCGGCATATAATCATTTGTTCCTGGAATATCTTTTGCTGTGTAAATTGCAACAACTCCTCGAATTTTCTGTCAATACACATATAAATAGATGAAGATTTGATTTTTACCTTACACACAATATTATAATATTGTTTATAAAAAATTATGGTCATTATTTACAAACTTCATGTTTACTGTTGTTAAACGTCTGAATTTTTTATTCAGTTAATCTCACACAAAAGAGTGCGTCATATAAGAAATTTATACATCCGACTAACTCAAACTTGGTTGTCTATTTCAAACGACTTATTGACTTTACAACAATCCTGTTTAACATTTACATCAATTTATGAAATTTTCCTTTACCTATTTTATACATCAATAAACATGAAAGCATTGTCGACTGCAACTTCCATTTTAACAAATGCTCTTTTCAAAAAGCTAATTTGTAGAGTCTCAAGTTAAACGACAAAGGGTCCAGCCTAAACAACTACCGAGAAAACTTAAATTTACAATTTCAACTGAAGAAATAAACAAACAAAAACTGATGGGAGTATATGGTTTTGTTCTCTGTGTAAGAGATAGTGTTTCTTGTGATTAAATTCATAACTTGCAAAACTTTCCATTAAGTGCACCTATTTTGAACCCAAGGATAAGATGTATTTCTGTGATAAATTCAAAAAGTTACATTAAGAGAAGTGCACCTATTTTGAACCCAAGGATAAGATGTATTTCTGTGATAAATTCAAAAAGTAATTCACTGATATATAATATTACCTTATAAAACAATATAATATTTTTTGTATTATTTTTCCACATTTTCAATCTATTTAAAAAACATATATTTTATATTATTGTTGTTTAGGTCAACAGCCGAAAGGCTGGTTTGACTTTGAACCTCTATAGGTTTGACTTAGTAAAAACAAGGAATGAGGTGGTTTACTATTGACTTCCTCACTGAGTTGAAAAAGTATGCTTATCAGTATCCTAGGCCCTCCGAAAAGCACCCACTTTCCACCCTGAAAATGACACCTTCACTTCATTCACCACAGGGTCTGGCTGTATAGTGAAATTCATTACTCTCAGAGGAGACAACTCTGACTAGTGTCTTTTACACTTCTACCTCTTCTGTTATTAAATAGTTCAGTCATATAATTGGCTGACAATGTGATAAGAAACAGAACTATTTTTTGTAGCTCTGGAACCAACAGATCGAGTGCAATTAATTTAACACTCCACCTGCCTGTTATGAGAATTTTATACTATTACGAACTATAATTTTCAGATTTATTCCTTTTTAATAACATTTTTTGTTTCAATTATCATACCTACTTTGAATAAAATTTGTAACTATTATTTTTTGTGATTCTATTTCATTTCCTCTTGTCATATCAAACTCTATGTAGCTATTTCTACTAAAAATACTGTACTTTGTAATTAGAGAAATAATTTGAATAGGTTCCTTGTCTATTTAAAAACTATAATTTATTAAATGCAAGCTGTCCAATAAAGGAAAAGCATTTTGTAAAGATAATTTGTAAGCATGGAGGAGTAGGTTTCTCACTAAAAACCTAATACATGGAACTTCAATTCTGTATCTGATATTAAAAGACAACAATATAAAATTATCGTATCACACCACTAGAATTATTTCTTTTAGTTTACAGCATTCAGACTCACTATACTAGTAACCACGAAATTGTGAGCTTGCTAAAAGCAGTCGGTACCTCCACTCGCCCTGCCTTACGATGTTGCCAATTCCACCCGTCCTAAATAAGTTTGTAATCTTACACTGTTTATAATAAGATAATAAAAAAAAGATAAAATGTTCATTCCCACTCTGCCAAATACAGCAACACTGCATTACTGTCAAACTAGATTTAGGCTCGCAATGTTATGGTTACTATTATAAAACGTAGGCTAAGTGGCCCATTTACTGTATACAAGAACTGTGTACTGACAGCTATAAATTATTTTTAAAAAATGAACAAACAACACAAATTCAGAAATTTAATAAATAAATCTTGAAGTTTTTGAATTTATATCAAGATTTTTGATGTAAATTAAAATCTAGATTTTATTTCCAGTTTTTAAATTCTTCCATTTATAGTATTACCAATTGTTTAATATGAAGTTGTTTTAACAAACTATTCATCTTACACATACGTACTACGAAAAAGAAAGATAGAATTCAGGTTGTAACTACTTAAAAAAACAATTTTTCAACTTCTAGTGTATGTGTTAAGTGTGTTAGTCACGTTCACACGCACGTTTAAAAAATAATTACTTAGTAGTATTAGCCATAATTAAGAACTTATGTGTTTAACAAGATTTGTGGGAAAGGATTTGTACTAACCAAGGCTTCATTAAAATCAAGAGAGAATGAAGTTGCTACGGCTTTTTCTGCAACCACTACTGCACCAAACAATTCCCCAGGAATTTTTTTAATGTCGTTCACGTATTCTGCTTCTCCTAAACATGACAATGTTAAATGTTAATAACTTATTCTATTTTTTGCTAAGAAAAATAAATCGTCATTGTCATGTTGTTAGATACAATGCATTTTATAAATGACAAATCATTAATCTAGAGTAAGGAAAACGGAGGGCATGCTACTCCCGGCACACAAAAACAAATCATAAATTATTTATGTTTTGTATACAAGCTAATTCATAAAGCAAAATTTTGACTACATAACGATTATATATGTACACCTAAAAGAAACTTCTTGAATGAAGACCGAGAGTAAACAGACGATGCAGAAGAAGACCTCCCACATACTGGACTGACGGTGCCAAGAGAGTGGCTAGCAACTGAATGTGGAGAACTCAGAGGAAGGCAGCATGGATGGTGATGAGAAAAGCCTATGTTCTGCAGTGGACACTAACAGCTGATTGATAATGATGATTATAATACATTTAACCCAATGTCAACACAAGTAAAATAACAAATTATGTGTATATTAATTAGTGGATTACGCCTAATGAAAAAATCTGGTGTGAAACACTCACACAACTTTCTCTTGCCAATTCAAATAATTAACAATAATCCTAACATTAGTAATAAAACATTGGAAATAAACAAAAAACGAACCTCAATAAACATAACCTAATTTTAATCATGAGTGAAAGACGCAAAATGAAAATCATCCTCAGTTTAACTTAAAAATACGGAAAATCACTCTTTCACGCTAAACTTGTAGAGAAAAATGCTCTAAATAAAAGTCGTAGATCTTTAAATTTTATTAGGTACATTTTTGTCGTAAAATGCATACTAATGCTGAAATCTTTAAAAAATCGATTTTTCACATGTTTCCGTAAGAAAAAAAACAGAAAATTGCTAATTACCGCTAAACTAAGCATGATACAAAAAAATGTTGGACATAAAAGATGTAGGATTTTAAATTCTCTCCAAATTTTATAATATACATTTTTGTGCCAAAATGCATATTAAAGTGGAAATCTTAAAAAAACAATTGTTTTACGAAAAAACAGCCTCACCAAAAATTTCAGCAGAGATGGCGCCTATCCTATCTTGTAGAGCATAAAAATATTAGTAAATGAGGCGATTTAAAAAAAATTGTAGGACCATTTTTTGAGAAAATTGCAAAAACGTGAAAAATTACAAGAATAAACTACTACTTCTACTACTTCCGGTTGACCGATTTTGATAAAAATGTTCGTGTCGGGTCCGGTAGTGGTATGTAACTTAAGTTTCAAGTTCGTACGATGTTCCGTTCTTGAGATATTTTGTACACACACACACACGCACGCGCGCGCGCGTACACACACACACACACACAGATCAATCGCTAAAAACATGTTTTTTGGGTTCAGGGGGTCTGAAAACGTGAAGATCCGGTGAAAACTTGATTTCGAAAAATTGACATGAAAACAATACTTTCCTTCCTATAAATTCATATAGGCAAGAGAAAGTAAAAATAATTAATCGAAACATTAAAATTTAGTATTTATAAACAAATTCTGTTACACTCAGAATTAATTTTTAATAGTTTTTGTTTACTTATTCAGCTCACTGCATGATTACCTTGCTTAATCATTATAGTGACTTGCAACTCTGGGACAGTAGGCCTATCAGTGAGTTTTAGCCAGCTATAATTTTTCAGATCCTTGGTACAAATTGAAATAAGGACCTATGACTTTACAGATCAGAAATCTGGCACTGTTTAGTAACACTTTGATATTTTTAAGATACACTATGTAAATCAGCACAAGCTTATGAGTTTAGCAGTCATTTTCTTTATGAGGTGAAAAAACATGGCAATATTGGTCACTTGCTACTCCACACTGGTGAACGAGGACTTGACAGAAAGGTTTCTTGTTTTTTAACATAATCATAATGACTTAGTGATTTTCTAACAAATACCACAGTAGACAAGTAGTACAAGCATTATCAAAAGATTACCAACTACACACAAACTAAAAGTAATATCAGTTAGCTTTTTGCAAAGACACCAAGTTTTGATCTGTTAAGGGCTCTATAACCAGAGTTCGCTTTTATGAACCTATTCAACATACCACATATCTTACTAAAATATTGAAAAACCTTTAAATTAAACTGTTAATACATTAATCTTTTCTTTAAAATTTTCATTTTCGATTTTAAAATCAGAAAGACAATTTTGGCCTTTCTTAAACTTTTTATTTCTGTTACTCTGTTGCTTAAAGACAATTTAGTCCAATTTCGACGAAACTCATATAGGTAACAGTTCTGCCACTATACTTGTAATTAATTTATAATTGTAATAGGACAATAAAATATACTGACACATGAATTTGAAGCATTCATTTAATTCTCTGCAGTGTATTCCTCAACAATGATTATTGTGCTTTTTGAGGTATTCAGATAAGCTCATATAGATAAACTCTTGACTCAGCAATTACTGATTAAATTGTATTTAAATTTCTAATTAATTAAAAACAATACTATTACTATTTAACATTAAAACATGTTCTTACCAGAGCACTGATAATGCCCATCAATTTTTGGAACAGGTTGATTAAGTGGCCAAATGTTTTCATTTGTATCATAATCTTGCTTTCCTGAAGACAATGGTCGATCCAAGATTTCTCCTCCACTCTTATTTTTTTGAGAAATACTTTCAGGTGACACACTTAAAATGAACTAAAATTGCCCAATTACAAGTTATCATAAAATAACTTTATTAAAAATACAAAAGTATAATATTGTTTCTGTTTTAGGAATCAAGACAATTTCCTTATGGGTCAAGGTATGCTACACTACAATCACACAATTCAATATTTATTATAAGAAAAATTTATTTTCAATAAATTATTCATGTTGCTGATAAATTAGGTACATCAAAACTCAAAGTGTAGCTATTTAAATTCATCCAAATAACAAACAATAGTAATCTGCCTGTTCATTTTTAATCTGTTTCAACATGTTCTGAGAATGTTTATGTAAAGTTTTGACTTCTCATTTGCAGTGGGCCTTCTGTTTTGCTTCCATTACTACTTCCCAGTGAAAATTCCAATTGAAGTCCTAAAGTGTGTCATATCATTGTTAACTACAAGGCCTGTTAGCTGGAGCATCACTAGAAGCTCCGTCTAACCCCCTCTCCATCTTCCAGCATTACTGATTATACTGTACATATAAGTAATAGTAATGACAGGTTACATCACATACGGGGTGTGGCTATTATATACGTAACTAAACTGACGTAACAAATTTTATTTTTATTTTATACATAATCACTTATTGTCACCTTCAATATACACTCCTTCTCTGTCCCTACAACGCTCCATGCGAATTTTCCATTGTTGGAAACAGTGCTGGAAGTCATCTTCTGTTAGCTCCTTCAGGACACGTGCCGCTTTCTCTTTTACAGCTTCCACAGACTCAAATCTTGTCCCTTTTAATGCAGATTTCACCATAGGGAACAGGTAGAAGTCACATGGTGCAAGATCTGGTGAATAAGGTGGCTGTTCTAACACTGAGATGCTGTACTTGGCTAGGAACCTCTTGACAGATAACGTGGAATGAGCTGGCGCATTGTCTTGGTGGAGAACCCATGATTTCTCCTTCTACTTTTCAGGGTGTTTTTTCCTTACTCTTTGACGTAGTTTAGAAAGTACCTCAAGGTAGTAATATTGATTAATTGTTTGACCTTCAGGAACTCATTGAAGGTACACAATCCCATGGATATCAAAAAAACAATCATCATTGCTTTAAATTTTGACTTGCTCATTCGAGCTTTTTTGGCTCTCGGTGAAGTTCGGCTCTTCCAGTGCATGGATTGGTGCTTCGTTTCCAGATCATAAGTAAAAAACCACGTTTTGTCACATGTTATTATCGTTTCCAAAAAATTTGGGTCATTTTCAATCACGTACAAAGTGTCAGTACAAACGTTTTTACGAGCTTCATTTCAAACATTTTTGAGCGGCACGTGCCCTGAAGGAGCTGACAGAAGATGACTTCCAGCACTGTTTTCAACAATGGAAAATTAGCATGGAGCATTGTAAGGATAGAGAAGGAGTGTATATTGAAGATGACAATAAGTGATTATGTATAAAATTAAAATTAAATTTTTAACAACGTCAGTCTCGTTATTTAATAGCCACACCTTGTACATATAAGTAATAGTAATGAAAGGTTACATCACATAATAAACAGAAAAGTTAACAATATAATGAACTGAAAATCAAAATGAGCAATATTTGTCAGTAACTTATCATATTGTAGATATTCTATGTAGTTTTATAATTTTGTTTTAATGCGCATGTGTGAATAAGGTAATCTTACAAGTAGCACATAAATAATGTGATCCCGCTATATTGTGTCTAACCAACCTTCAGCTCACACTGATATGATGCATGCTCTAAACAATTCAGTTTCTAGTTAAAGAGTATAATGAATGAACTCATTGTATCAGAAGACATCCCATATAGCTCATTACATAATAGCATTGGTCACTAGACATTACAAACAGATTGTACTATTATAACAAGCTTTGGTGTGCTCTAGAGACTAGAAAAGATAAAATTTTCAAATTCTCATTAACTATGTACTTCATTTGGACTACTAAGGTCACCCATTCTTTTATGTGATTGGAAAATTTATTGGTTCAGACAATCAAATGAGGAACAAACAGTTGCTAATTATCTCTGCATTCGTCTTAGCCACAAATGTTTCATTTTAATTCTTCTGAGTTCACAATAATTTCCTAAGGAGATAACATTAATTTATTAGTCGCTAATTTTGTTGATTATACTTAAACATTACTTAATTATTTCTATTACAAGTAACTTTTTTTGTCATCAGTCTCTCAACTGGCTTGATGGAGTTCTCCAACTGTTCTATTTTGCACAAGTCGTTTCATATCTACATACCTGTAGATTACAAGTACCATTACAAATAAATAAAAACAATATAATCGAATTCACTTATTACAGGGCCTAACTTATTTAAATCTTATCATTACTGATTGGGCTAGAAGAAATTAATATAATTATATCAAAGGACAAGACACAAATACCTTGTAGAACAATGATACTGCAAGACCTTTTCTATACTCAGCAGAAGCATCAGGAGGAACATAATCAGTAAGTAATTCACTCTGAAGAATTTTAAGGGCTTTCTGAATCACACTCCCATCTAATAGGCACTTTCCTTGTAAATACGTCTCAGTTATCTCAGCATGCACCTAAAAGTTAATAAATTATTACAATACTTGCTAACAAATCATATTGCTATATTGTTATACATTAAAATAATTGTAGAAATATGCGTCTTACTTCCAAATTATTGGTTTCACGGTGAAGGAATGCGAAGGTCTGAGGCTACCATGTGACCAGCCCTTGGTGTAGCAGTCAGCACAACTGGCTTCATTGTCAAGATCCTGGGTTTGATTCCCAGTCAGGTCTGGCATTTTTTCAATTGTTTATCACCTTATCATTGTTAGAAATAATTGTTACCGTATTATGTAATTAATTAGGAGGCGAAGTAAGTCAGTGATCGGCTGGCTTGCATGTGCCGTAGCATCACGTCCAAGAGAGCACACCTGCTCCCTTACTTTTTGTAGCAGTTTTTCGTGCCCGTGCCTCTGGAAACTCCTCGGCCTTTTTATGGCTACTCATCAGCCAAGCATTGGTCTCGCCGAGGTGAGCTGAGATGCTGGGCTTCAGTCTGTCTTTCCCTATCCTTGTCCTTGGCATCTAGCACTTTTTCTATCCGTGCTAGAGGCGACTTCTCCTACTGTAGCTGTGCCCAACCCAGTGGTGTTATGCGTTTACCGTGCTGAAGGGTGGATGGCACTGGGGCTTTAGTCAGTGTCGTTAACGGTGCCTGTAGGATACCTGGCTCTCTCCTACAGTAATTGTGCCTTACCCCTGCATGCGGGGCTCTGCAGGGGCGGACTGTATACTTCCCTTGCTGCTCGTGGGACCAAAAATGGAACCGATTAAACAAAAAAATTTAAAATCAAAGGAACAGGGGGATGAACGTCCCCAAATGGAGGCCCAACCAGAAATGGGGGGGCCAGAACAAGCTGATGGGATTGCAAGTCCCATGGTCATCGACGACCAAGGGGAACAGCAGGCGAGGGTGGCAACACCTGACCGCCTGGGTTCTCCGGAGGTGACGTCGAAGGAAGAGGTGGAGCTCCCTAAGAATGAGGGAGGAACTTCGAAGATACCCAAGGAGGTGGGTAAAAATGTTACTAGGCTGAGTGGGGCTGCTAAGAAGCGCCTACGTTGGCTCCTAGTAAAGGGTGTGCCATACGAGGAAGCGAGGGAGGAGGCCGTTCGGCCTTTGTCTCCGAAGAGGGGTGAACAACCCCTTAAGAGGCAGAGGTCGGATGGGTCGACTCCTGAGCAGACTCGGGTAAGAGATCCCCCCAAGAAGAGGGCAAGAGGTCCTCCAACGGGGGAGAAAGGGGTGGCTGGTCCTGGCATGGAGTACAGCCGGGTGGTCGCGGGTTCCAGGGTTGGTATCCTGGCGGTCGGCTACCCGGAGGTGCTTCTGTCCAGGGAGCAATTGAAGGCCACAGAGAAGGCGATCCTGGAGAGGGTGAGAGGACTCGATATTGAGGGGGATATTTCCCCGAAATTCGTGGGCTCCACATTCAAACCGGGATACCTGGTCCTGACCTGCAAGGACGAAGGAACTGCGGAATGGGTCAGGAAGATAGGGGGTGCTCTGCAACCATGGAAGGGGGCTAGGCTCAAGGTGGTGGGGGAGAAGGACCTTCCCCGGCCTGTGGTTGTGGTAGGGTACTTCCCTAACAGCAAGGAGGATAAATCGGAGGAGATCCTCAGGATGGTGGCTGTTCAGAACCATGATCTGCTGGTGGACCAATGGAGGGTTCTGCAGAGGTTGGAGAACAACCTCATGGTCCAGTTGACCTTGGCGGTGGATGACCGGTCGGCGGTCAGGCTTCGGAGGAATCCGGAGGTTGACTTTAAGTTCGGTCAGATACGGCTGAGGTTAAAGGGATCATTTTTTTTTTTTTTTTTTTTTTTTTTTTTTTTTTTTTTTTTTTTTTTTTTAAGGCGAAAAACCTTTGCGAGGTTATCATCGCCTGATACATAATAAATAAAATCTTATAAGCTAATATCACAGCACAAGCTATAATACTCTAAATACACACAAAACAAACACATAAACTTAAACTTAATATCACAGTTAGAAAGAAAAAACACAGAAATCACATTAATACTTATGAAATTAAAACCTTAAAACTAGTATCACAATCCAAAAATTAAAAATTTCATTCAAAAAAAAATTAAAAAAAAAAATCACAGACATAAAAGATCACAAAGGGCTGTAAAGAGGCCACTTAACATGAACACATATGAATATAAACTTATAACTAATATAAAACACATACAATATGGTAACTAAGAGTAAAAGAACATAATATATTAGACACTGTTGTATACACTGATCGATCGTAAAAATTTCAAAGCCGCATCCAAAATAGGGCTTTCGTCACCGAGTATATTCCTTAATTCAGAGGGAATCTTGAATCGCCGACGCAGAGCTGCGTAGCAGACGCAATCAACCAAAACATGTTTGACTGTCAAAGGACAATCGCATCTGCCACAAACTGGAGCATCACCAGACGTCATGAGATACCCATGGGTTAATCTGGTGTGCCCAATTCTAAGTCGCGCGATGACAACCTCTTCTCTTCTGTTCTTCCTCAGTGACGTAGGCCAAGGCTTAACAATAGGTTTTATTTCTCGTAGTTTGTTGCCATGAGAGCCAGTCCATTCTACCTGCCAGGAATCCGTGATGACCCGCTTCACCAGACTCACAAAATCAGACATAGTCAGATATTGCGTGAAAGCCGGTTGACGAGCCGCCTCCTTAGCGGCCAAATCAGCAGCCTCATTTCCCGGGATTCCAGCATGACCCGGAACCCAGCAGAAAACAACGCATACTCCTCTATCATTCAGCTCCTTCACAGTGCCGAGGACGTCCACAACTAGCGGGTGGCGTGAATACACATCACTAATCGACTGGAGAGCACTGAGCGAATCAGTGCACACCAACACCCGACGCCCACGCACACAGACTACAGAAAGAGCTTTGCTGATAGCATAAAGTTCAGCCGTGTAAATACTGGTTCCCGCAGGTAATCCAAACAAATAGGTTCTCCCATTAGCAACAAACGAGCAACCAACTCCAACTTCCGACTTTGATCCATCAGTGTATACAACCGTAGATGGTTTAATAGCTTCAACTAACTCACTGAAAATGCTATTAAACACCACAGAGCTTGTGCCTGCCTTTGAGTATTTACTCATCTCAAAGTTAAAGTGTAACTGAGCGATGGTCCAGGGTGGAAATAGACAAGAATTACATGGGTAGACACGAGGAATCGCAATATCAAGGTTGTTGCATATCTCCAACGCTCTTACACCGAATGGTGAAGGTTGTCGGGCGTTCATCAGATGCAAATCATGACACGGGTTGTTGAGAATGATGTCATGCAAGAAATGGTAAGGTCTAGCTTTCAACTTGGCAAAGTACGTCAATAGAAGCTGCTGGCGACGTCTGAATAACGACATTTCTCCACTTTCAACTAAGATGCTGACAACAGGGCTAGAACGGAAAGCACCTGTAGATAATCGTAAACATGAATTGTGGACTGTGTCAAGCATTCTCAGAGAAGTGGAAGTAGCAGATGAGTAGGCTACTGCGCCATAATCTATACGTGATCGCACTAGAGCCTTGTAGAACCTTATCATACATGATCTATCAGCACCCCAACCTGTACCTGTAAGAACACGCAGAATATCAACCACCTTTAAGCACCTAGCCCGTAGGTCTTTAATATGCGGAACCCATGTAAGTCTCTTGTCGAATACAACACCTAAGAACCTGATTTCAGTGCTAACTTCAATATGCTGACCCATTAAATACAGTCTTGGAACATTATCAGTCCGTATTCGGCAAAACTGAATGCATTTAGTCTTCTCAGGAGAAAAACTAAAGCCAGTCTGCCGTGACCATTCTTCAAGACGGTATATAGTTAGCTGTAGAGCTCGTTCAGCTGAGACAACATTTCTAGATGCAACATATATTGCAAAATCATCAACAAACAACGAACATTTAACAGGGTATACGCAACTTTTCACAATATTGTTTATGGCAACCGCAAATAGGGTACAACTAATTACACTTCCTTGCGGTATACCATTTTCCAAGTCAAACCTGTCGGACAGACACTGACCAACCCTTACACGGAACGATCGTTCATCTAGAAAGTCCTTGATGAAGGCCAACATGTTTCCAGCGATGCCCCAATCCCGCAAGGTATTGAGGATACCTCGTCGCCAAGCTGTATCATATGCTTTTTTCAAATCAAAGAATACGGCAACGAGGCGCTGCCGCAATGCAAACGCATTGCAGACAGCCGTCTCAAGGGCCACCAAGTGGTCTGTCGAAGACCTCCCTCTCCGAAAACCGCTCTGTTCAGGAGCGAGGAAGTTATTCTTTTCCAGATACCACATGAGACGACTGTTCACCATTCTTTCCATGACCTTACAAACAACACTTGTCAAGGAAATGGGACGGTAGTTGGAGGCCAATGTTTTATCTTTACCAGGTTTGAGGATTGGAACAATAATTGCTTCTTTCCAAGTTTTTGGAAGCTTTCTAGAAGCGTATATTTTATTAAAAACATGTAGGAGTTGCCTTAACCCAGAATCCGGTAAATGCGCTATCATCGAAAGTGTAATTTCATCTCCTCCAGGTGAGGTATTTCGAGATACTTTAAGCGCTTTTCTAAGCTCAGGCAATGAAAAAGGAATGTTTAGAGGATCATTCGAGTCCGCTATAAAGAAAGGAAGAGATTCAATGGTTTTCTTATAATTTTGAAACTGTACTGAATATGAAGACGTGAGGGAAGCTGATTTAAAGAAGGAACCAATCACGTTAGCGATGTCGGACTGTGATGTGATCACAGAACCGTCAGCTTGCAACCCTGCGATTCGATGTGGAGACGTCCTTCCACATACCGAACGCAGTTTTCTCCATACCGTTGTCACAGGGGTACTCCTGCTAATATCTCCAACGTAACGGCTCCACGACTCCCTCTTACTCTCAAGAAAGACACGCCTACAGCAGGCCCGAGCTCTTCGGTACGCTTCCAGGTTTGCATCCGTAGGTCTGCGACTAAAAATGCGCAGGGCCCTACGGCGGTCCCGAAGAGCCTCCTTACAACGATCATTCCACCAAGGTACCGGCGGACGCCGTGCTTTTCCCGATGTTTTAGGAATGCTCTGGGCAGCTGCTGCAGACATCCTCTCTACAAAGGAAGACAACAGCTTTCGTGCATCATCATCATCTTCATATTCAGATTCCATTAAACTTGAAAACTCATCCCACCGTGCAAGCTTTTCAATCCATCGTTTCGGAAGGTCATCGACAGGCTGGTAGTCAAAAAATTCGACCACCACCGGTCGGTGATCACTTCCATACAGGTCTGGCAGAACTCTCCACATCAACCTTGGAACAATGGACGGGCTACAGAAAGTAAGGTCCAAGCACGACCAGGATC
Source organism: Catonia carolina (assembly GCA_035578175.1). Taxonomy (NCBI): domain Eukaryota; kingdom Metazoa; phylum Arthropoda; class Insecta; order Hemiptera; family Achilidae; genus Catonia; species Catonia carolina. The sequence goes on from JAQMRL010000018.1 coordinate 8,694,018, forward strand.
CTGTTGAGGATGACATGAATGTTTCAGATCCATCGTTCAATAGACATAAGTCTAAATCACTCCGGACCCTCTCCACCATGTGACCTCTACCATTGCACAGTGAGGAGCCCCAAGAATAATGGTGACCATTGAAATCTCCTAAGATGATATATGGAGCTGGTAACTGTTCCAGCAATTCTCTCATGGCTAGGTATGAAATGTCTGTGTTTGGTGGTAAATAAATATTACACACGCAAACCGACACCGGGACAGTTATCCTGATTGCTACAGCCTGAATATCCGTTTGGATATCCAGACTTATCCCTTGCATTGACTGGTGAAGTAATATTGCAACCCCATTACCAGGGCCACCATGCAGGGAATCTTTCCTAAACATTTCGTATCCACGAAAGGATAATCGGATATCAGGTTGTAACATCGTCTCTTGCAGGCAAAGCGCAAACGGACACTTATCCCGGATCAATATCTTTATATCTTCATACCTAGACCGGATCCCGCGAACATTCCATTGAATTAAACTATTAAAGGGTATTTCGCAACGGAGGAGTTACGTTTCGAACACAATTTTCTCCTTCCCTTTTTTCCCTTTTACTTGTATAAAGCCCTTTTCTAGGGCCGATGAATCTCCTATCATATCGTGGATCTTGGACCCAGACGGAGGAGATTTTAAAAATTTAGACGCTTCCGCTGGAAGCGTCTTGGATACTAAAAGGGGTTTTCCCTTTGAGGTAGAGGCTGTCTTACTTGACAGCTGAGCTTTTGTACTCTGCGTCGCAGAAAGGTTACACACTTGAGACACTGAGCTCTTTGAACCAATTTCTGTTTGCTTGGTGCTTAATAACGCTTTAAGTGCAGAAGTTAGGGAAGCAACCTGTTAAGTGAGGTTCTCAACAACACTCTTCAACTCAACGCATGACGAGCACGCACCAGACACACGAGGCTGAACACTAGTTGCAGCTGCAAACGAAATGTCAGGCTGGACTGCATTTCGAATGCTATTTAGTTTTCTGTACTCACTCCGGGCAGCGGGAAAGGAAAGCTTCTGTTCAGACGAAATTTTCTGAATTTCCCGTTCTTCTTTATACTTGGGGCATTCCCGAGACCTTGCTGAATGACTTCCTTTACAGTTTGCACATAGTTCTTTTTCAGAAGTGCATTCGCTATCTAAATGGTCAGGTGAACTGCACTTTGCGCATATCGCAGGTTTTTTGCAGTTAGTTTTCGTATGTCCGTATTCCTGGCACTGAAAACAGCGCAGAGGGTTTGGGACATACGGTCTCACTCGAACAGACAAGTAACCCAACTTAAGGCGATCCGGAGGTTGAGGGGTGGAAAATGTTATGATAAGTGTCGGGGTACCGACATCAATTCCATTTTCCCGACGCGTAACTCTTTTGACTTGCGTCACTCTCTGGGAGGTAAGCTCCTCCAATAACTCAGCCTCAGACATATCTTGTATATCTCGAGAGTAAACCACTCCTCGAGATGAGTTGAGGGACCTATGCGGTTCAACGGTAACTGCAGTACTTCCAATTTGAGTAATTTTAACAACGCTGCTACTTTGCTTCGCAGACGTTGTTTCAATTAACAAAGTACCATTTCTTAATTTTTTAATAGAGTGTGGCGATCCACAAACCGACTGCACAGACCTGTTAATAATGAAGGGGGAAACTTTTGATAGCGACCCTTCTTCTGCAACACAACGAACAACGAAAAATTTGTCCGTGTTACTTAATACACCATTATCACTATCGTCAGACAAGCTAGACCATAGTCTTTTAAAACCAAGGGAAGATTGTTTAGTTGACATTATCTAAGTGCTTTTCCAGTCATCGTGAAAGCAAGGTGCGGGCGGAGAGATGACCCGCGCACGCCGCAGGTCCCTAGTAAAAAGAAGGACCCGGCCGAGTACTCCCGGCAGCCATCTCCCACATATTTCATCCGGGCCGGGGAGTCAGGTACTGCCTGACCCACTGATACCGACGTCCCAGAAGCTCGCACGCAGCAGTAAGAGCTCCGACACTCTTACCCATGGTCCACTTCTTGCCACAGTACCGAAGCGACTGGAAGGGCTAAAGGATGGCGCAAAGCCTCGGCAGAGCAAGCTCACAGCAGCACAACCACAGTCCAGACCTTCCAATCCGGAAAGGGTTACGCACGACCAGCCCGCATCCCATCCTCGCCAGCATTATAAATGTGTGTAAGAAAACTTTGTGTATGTGTTGTGTGTAGGGTATGTAAATGTGTGTGTTGAAAGAAAGTGTGGTGTGTGTGATGTAGTATTATTGTTGTGTGTAGTGTAAGAGCAACCTGTGTATAGTTTTGAAAAAAGGTTAGCTCTTAGCTGGGGTCCCGGGGTTGCCACACCCGAACACCCACATATATATGCATGGACGAGCATTCATAAAGGGATCAAGGATGGAGGAAGGAGCGATTACTGATGTGGAGGGGGGTCAAGGGACGGAGGTGAGGAAGGGTCCTGATGTCCCCAAGCAAGCAGCAGTAAAGGAAGGAGGGGCTAGTGAGGAGGCCCCGGCTTCTATGGAGGGAGTGGAGATGGAGGAGCCGCCAGTGGAGGAGGGGTGCCCGAATCTGGTGGTGGCAAGTCCATCTCAAGCGGAGGTGGAGGGACCTGAGGAGAAGGAGGAGTCGCCTCGGGCGGTGGGTAGTCCACCGCAGAGGAGAGCTCCTAAGAAGGGAGGTAAGGGTCCTTCAAGGAAACCTGGTGGAGGAAGGAGGGATGGCAGTCCCGTTGCCGGTCCGTCGGGGACGAAGCGGCAGGTGCTCCAACCAGGAGGAAGAGCTCGTGGGCCGAAATTCCTGCAAAAGCAGGAAAAGAGGGACCACGGGAAACACAGACGACATTGAAGGGCAACGTCGTCCAGGTGAACCTTCACCATTCCAAGGCAGCGTCAGCGGCGCTGGGTGAAAGGTTCTGCAGGGAGTCGCTGGATATGGTGCTTGTCCAGGAACCATGGAGTAGAGGTGGACGGATCTGCGGACTCTCCTCCATAAATGGTAAGTTGATATATGATATTAGTATATCCAACCCTAGATCATGTATAGTGATCAGAAATGATTTAAAGTGTTTCCCTTTGTGTGTCACTAGGGACCTTGTAGCAATCTCTGTGGAGTTGCAGAGGGGGAGTAGGAGGGAAGAGGCTGTTGTGGCCTCCGCCTACTTCCCGGGGGATTGCGATGAGATGCCCCCTGCGGAGTTTCGTCGGCTGGTGGAAGGCTGCCGGAGACGAGGCCAGGAGTTGGTGGTTGGATGTGACTCAAACGCACACCATACCGTTTGGGGATCTACCAACACCAACAGGAGAGGTGAGTACCTACTTGAATATTTAATTAGTAATGATTTATGTTTGAGTAATATAGGTAATGAGCCTACCTTTGTGACTGCTGGGAGGAGGGAGGTCTTGGACCTCACTATAACTAGCGAGCTCACGAGGTATGAGATCAGAGACTGGAGAGTCTCTGAGAAGGCATCTCTTTCTGACCACAGGTATGTGGAATTTGCTATGTGCCTGGGGGTCGGGAGGAGTGAGAGTATAAGGGTACCGAAGTTGACGGACTGGGAGGGCTTTAAAGAACAGGTGCAGTCTGAAATGGAGGACGTCTGTGGCACCCCTAGGTCGGTAATAGAACTAGAAAGAGTGGCAGACAATGTAAGAGAGCGTCTTAACAGGGCCTTTTGTGATAACTGCCCTGAGAAAAGACGAAATATGGTAAGAAGGGTGCCATGGTGGAATAGTCGGCTGGAGAAGTTGAAATCCAGGACTAGGAAACTGTTTAATAGAGCCAAGTATAATGGGGAGTGGAGTGAATACAAAGTGGCTCTAACTGACTATAACAAAGAGTTGAGGAGGTCCAAGAGAAGAGCCTGGAGGTCGTTCTGCGAGGGGGTAAATGAAACCCCTGCTGTTGCACGACTTCGGAAGGTTCTGAGCAAAGACCACTCAAATCCAATTGGACAGTTAAGGAGGGAAGATGGAACCCTGACTGAAAGTATGGAGCAAACGGTGGAGGTGTTGTTGGAGACACACTTTCCCGGCTCGCTAGAGGACCGCCCAGATGAGGAGGAGAGGGAGAATTGGGGCGGTCATGGAAGGTTTTTTTTTTTTTTTTTTTTTTAGGGCGAACAACCTGGACGGTTATCATTGCCCGTTGTTCTACACACGGGTGTAAAGGGCCCGAGTGTAGAACGCACTCCCTGTATTACAATATAAAACTTAAAACTAGAAATATCACAGAAAAAATTAATTTATATTAAAAATAAAACTTATAAGATACACATACAAACACAAACTTATATCTAATATCACAGTAAGATTGAACAACAATTACAACGTATGAATTAAAAATCTTACAAACTAGTATCACAGCAATGGCTGTAAAGGGGCCACGAAAATATAAAAAACATACACAAATACACATATAAAACATTAAAAATAATAAATACACAAACATATAAATATACACTTATATTATAAATATACACATATAAAACATTACAGATCACCCTAGACTATCAGACACTGTTGTAAACACTGATGGATCGTAAAAATTTTAAAGTTGCGTCCAAAATAGGGCTTTCGTCACCGAGTATATTCCTTATGTCAGAGGGAATCTTGAATCGCCGACGCAGAGCTGCGTAGCAGACGCAATCAACCAATACATGTTTGACTGACAAAGGTCAATCGCATCTGCCACAAACTGGAGCATCACCAGACGTCATGAGATACCCATGGGTTAATCTGGTGTGCCCAATTCTAAGTCGCGCGATGACAACTTCTTCCCTTCTATTATTCCTCAGTGACGTATCCCAAGGCTTAACATTACGTTTTATTTCCCGAAGTTTGTTGCCATGAGAGCCAGTCCATTCTACCTGCCAGGAATCAGTGATGACACGCTTCACCAGGCCCACGAAATCTGACACAGTCAGATATTGCGTGAAGGCCGGTTGGCGTGCCGCCTCCTTAGCGGCCAGATCAGCAGCCTCATTTCCAGAGATTCCGGCATGACCCGGAACCCAGCAGAAAACAACGCTTACTCCTCTATCGTTAAGCTGCTTCACGGTGCCGTGGACATCTACAACTAGCGGGTGGCGTGAATATAAATCAGTAATCGACTGAAGGGCACTAAGCGAATCAGTGCACACCAACACCCGACGCCCACGCACACAGACTACAGACAGAGCTTTACTAATAGCGTAAAGTTCAGCCGTGTAAACACTGGTTCCCACAGGTAATCCAAACAAATAGGTTCTCCCATTAGCAACAAACGAGCAACCAACTCCAACATCCGACTTTGATCCATCAGTGTATACAACCGTAGATGGTTTAATAGCTTCAACTAACTCACTGAAAATGCTATTAAATACCACAGAACTTGTGTCTGCCTTTGAGTATTTACACATTTCAAAGTTAATGTGTAACTGAGCGATGGTCCAGGGTGGAAAGAGACATGAATTACATGGGTACACACGAGGAATCGCAATACCGAGGTTGTTGCATATCCCCAACGCTCTTACACCGAATGGTGAAGGCAATCGGGCATTCATCAGATGCAAATCATGACAAGGGTTGTTGAGAATGATGTCATGCAAAAAATGATAAGGTCTAGCTTTCAACTTGGCAAAGTACGTCAATATAAGCTGCTGGCGACGTCTGTGTAACGACATTTCTCCACTTTCAACTAAGATGCTGACAACAGGGCTAGAACGAAAAGCACCTGTAGATAATCGTAAACATGAATTGTGGACTGAGTCAAGCATTCTCAGAGAAGTGGGAGTAGCAGATGAGTACGCTACAGCGCCATATTCTATACGTGATCGCACTAGAGCCTTGTAGAACCTTATCATACATGATCTATCAGCTCCCCAACATGTACCTGTAAGAACACGCAGAATATCAACCACCTTTAAGCACCTAGCCCGTAGGTCTTTTATATGCGGAACCCATGTAAGTCTTTTGTCGAATATAACACCTAGAAACCTGATTTCAGTGCTAACTTCAATATGCTGACCCATTAAATACAGTCTTGGAACATTATCAGTCCGTATTCGGCAAAACTGAATGCATTTAGTCTTCTCAGGAGAAAAACTAAAGCCAGTCTGCCGTGACCATTCCTCAAGACGGTATATAGTAAGCTGTAGGGCTCGTTCAGCTGAAACAACATTTCTAGATGCAACATATATCGCAAAATCATCTACAAACAACGAACATTTAACAGGGTATACGCAACTTTTCACAATATTGTTAATGGCAACCGCAAATAGGGTACAACTAATTACACTCCCCTGCGGTATACCATTTTCCAAATCAAACCTGTTTGACAAACTCTGACCAACCCTTACACGAAATGATCGGTCATCCAGAAAGTCTTTAATGAAGGCCAACATGTTCCCAGTGATGCCCCACTCCCGCAAGGTATTAAGAATACCTCGTCGCCAAGCCGTATCATATGCTTTTTTCAAATCAAAGAATACGGCAACGAGGCGCTGCCGCAATGCAAACGCATTGCAGATAGCCGTCTCAAGGGCAACCAAGTGGTCTGTCGAAGACCTCCCTCTCCGAAAACCGCTCTGTTCAGGAGCGAGGAAGTCATTCTTTTCCAGATACCACATGAGACGACTATTCACCATTCTTTCCATCACCTTACATACAACACTTGTCAGAGAGATGGGGCGATAGCTGGAGGCCAACGTTTTATCTTTGCCAGGTTTGAGGATCGGGACAACAATTTCTTCTTTCCAAGATTCTGGAAGCTTTCTAGAAGCGTATATTTTATTAAAAATATGTAGGAGTTGCCTTAACCCGGAGTCTGGTAAATGCGCTATCATCGAAAGTGTAATTTCATCTCCTCCAGGCGAGGTATTTCGAGAAACTTTGAGCGCTTTTCTTAGTTCAGGCATTGAAAAAGGAATGTTCAGAGGATCATTTGTGTCCGCTATATGAAAAGGAAGTGATTCAATGGTTTTCTTATGATTTTGAAATTGAATTGAATATGAAGACGTGAGAGACGCTGATCTTAACGAAGAACCAATTGCATTCGCAATGTCGATTGGTGACGTAATCACGGAACCGTCAGTTTGCAACCCTGCAATTCGGTGCGGAGACATCCTTCCACAAACGGACCGCAGTTTTCTCCACACCGTTGTCACAGGGGTACTCCTATTAATATCTGCAACATAACGGCTCCACGACTCTCTCTTACTCTCCAGAAAGATACGCCTACAGCAGGCCCGAGCTCTTCGGTAAGCTTCCAGGTTAGCATCCGTAGGTCTGCGACTAAAAATTCGCAGGGCCCTACGGCGGTCCTGAAGAGCCTCCTTACACCGATTATTCCACCAAGGCACCGGCGGCCGCCGCGCTTTACCCGATGTTTTAGGAATGCTCTGGGCAGCTGCTGCAGACATCCTCTCCACAAAGGAAGACAACAGGCTTCGTGCATCATCATCATCTTCATATTCAGATTCCATCAAACTTGAAAACTCATTCCACCGTGCAAGCTTCTCTATCCATCGTTTTGGAAGGTCATCGACAGACTGGTAGTCAAAAAACTCGACCACCACCGGTCGATGATCACTTCCGTACAGGTCTGGCAGTACTCTCCACAACAACCGTGGTACAAGGGACGGGCTACGGAAAGTAAGGTCCAAGCACGACCAGGATCCTGTTGAGGATGACATGAATGTTTCAGATCCATCGTTCAATAGACATAAGTCTAAATCACTCCGGACCCTCTCCACCATGTGACCTCTACCATTGCACAGTGAGGAGCCCTAAGAATAATGGTGACCATTGAAATCTCCTAGGACGATATATGGAGCTGGTAACTGTTCCAGTAATTCTCTCATGGCAAGGTATGAAATGTCTGTGTTTGGTGGTAAATAAATATTACACACGCAAACCGACACCGGGACAGTTATCCTGATTGCTACGGCCTGAAGATCCGTCTGAATATCCAGATTTATCCCCTGCATTGACTGGTGAAGTAATATAGCGACCCCACCACCAGGGCCACCATGCAGGGAATCTTTCCTAAACAGTTCGTATCCACGAAAGGATAATCGGATATCAGGTTGTAACATCGTCTCTTGCAGGCAAAGCGCAAACGGACACTTATCCCGGATCAATATCTTTATATCTTCATACCTAGACCGGATCCCGCGAACATTCCATTGAATTAAACTATTAAAGGGTATTTCGCAACGGAGGAGTTACGTTTCAAACACAATTTTCTCCTTCCCTTTTTTCCCTTTTACTTGTATAAAGCCCTTTTCTAGGGCCGATGAATCTCCTATCATATCGTGGATCTTGGACCCAGACGAAGGAGATTTTAAAAATTTAGACGCTTCCGCTGGAAGCGTCTTGGATACTGAAAGGGGTTTTCCCTTTGAGGTAGAGGCTGTCTTACTTGACAGCTGAGCTTTTGTACTCTGCGTCGCAGAAAGGTTACACACTTGAGACACTGAGCTCTTTGAACCAATTTCTGTTTGCTTGGTGCTTAATAACGCTTTAAGTGCAGAAGTTAGGGAAGCAACCTGTTTAGTTAGGTTCTCAACAACACTTTTCAACTCTACGCATGACGAGCACTCACCAGACACACGAGACTGAACACTAGTTGCAGCTGCAAACGAAATGTCAGGCTGGACTGCATTTCGGATGCTATTTAGTTTTCTGTACTCGCTCCGGGCAGCGGGAAAGGAAAGCTTCTGTTCAGACGAAATTTTCTGAATTTCCCGTTCTTCTTTATACTTAGGGCATTCCCGAGACCTTGCTGAATGACTTCCTTTACAGTTTGCACACAGTTCTGTTTCAGAAGTGCATTCGCTGTCTAAGTGGTCAGGTGAACTGCACTTTGCGCATATCGCAGGTTTCTTGCAGTTAATTTTCGTATGTCCGTATTCCTGGCACTGAAAACAGCGCAGAGGGTTTGGGACATACGGTCTCACTCGAACAGACAAGTAACCCAACTTTAGACGATCTGGAGGTTGTGGGGTGGAAAATGTTATGATAAGTGTCGGGGTACCGACATCAATACCATTTTCCCGACGCGTAACTCTTTTGACTTGCGTCACTCGCTGGGAGGTAAGCTCCTCCAATAACTCAGCCTCAGACATATCATGTATATCTCGAGAGTAAACCACTCCTCGAGATGAGTTGAGGGATCTATGCGGTTCAACAGTGACTGCAGTACTTCCTATTTGTGTAATTTTAACAACGCTGCTACTTTGCTTCGCAGACGTTGTTTCAATTAACAAAGTACCATTCCTTAGTTTTTTAATTGAATGTGGGGAGCCACAAACCGACTGCACAGACCTGTTAATAATGAAGGGGGAAACTTTTGATAGCGACCCTTCTTCTGCAACACAACGAACAACGAAAAATTTGTCCGTGTTACTTAATACACCACTATTATCACTATCGTCAGACAAGCTAGACCATAGTCTTTTACATCCGAGGGAAGATTGTTTATTTGACATTATCTTTAGTGCTTTTCCAGTCATCGTGAAAGCAGGGTGCGGGCGGAGAGATGACCCGCGCACGCCGCAGGTCCCTAGCAAAAAGAAGGACCCGGCCGAGTACTCCCGGCAGCCATCTCCCACATATTTCATCCGGGCCGGGGAGTCAGGTACTGCCTGACCCACTGATACCGACGTCCCAGAGGCTCGCACGCAGCAGTAAGAGCTCCGACACTCTTACCCATGGTCCACTTCTTGCCACAGTACCGAAGCGACTGGAAGGGCTAAAGGATGGCGCAAAGCATCGGCAGAGCAAGCTCACAGCAGCACAACCACAGTCCAGACCTTCCAATCCGGAAAGGGTTACGCACGACCAGCCCGCATCCCATCCTCGCCAGCATTATAAATGTGTGTAAGAAAAAACTTTGTGTATGTGTTGTGTGTAGGGTATGTAAATGTGTGTGTTGAAAGAAAGTGTGGTGTGTGTGTGATGTAGTATTATTGTTGTGTGTAGTGAAAGAGCAACCTGTGTATAGTTTTGAAATAAGATTAGCTCTTAGCTGGGGTCCCGGGGTTGCCACACCCGAACACCCACATATATATGCATGGACGAGCATTCATATATATAAGAATGGGTGCCCCCTGGGGGCGGTCATGGAAGGGATCTGGCCTTGGCGAGAAGGGAGGCTTGTGAGGTCTTTACGTTTGCCAAGGTCAAGTGGGCTGTGAGTATGTTTAGACCATACAAATCGGCTGCCCCTGATGGGATTTTCCCTGCTATGTTGCAAAATGGGGGCAACAAGCTAATTAGGCATCTGCTACATATCTTTAGGGCCAGTTGTGCACTTGGATATGTACCGAGGAGCTGGAGGGAGACGGAGGTGGTCTTTATACCGAAGGCTGGGAAACCCCCAATTGAGCCTAAGTCATATAGACCGATCAGCCTGACTTCCTTTGTGCTCAAAGTAATGGAGAAGGTAGTGGACAGACACATCAGGGGTGGGGCCCTACAGGAAAGGCCCCTGCAGGGGTGTCAGCATGCCTACCAGACTGGGAAGTCTACTATTACGGCTCTTCATGATGTGGTAACACGGATTGAGGGGAGCTTGAGGGATCAAGAAATTGCCCTGTGTGCCTTCTTAGATGTGGAAGGGGCGTTCAATAACACCCTGTTCATGTCGATTGAGAAGGCTGCAAGGAGGAAGGGTATCCAATCTAGTGTGATTAAATGGGTCGGGTCCGTTCTTAGGGATAGAGAGATAAGGACTCGCCTGGGGGGCAAGTCGGTGACTGGTAGGGCTAGAAGGGGCTGTCCGCAGGGTGGGGTGTTATCACCCCTCCTGTGGTCACTGGTCATTGATGAGCTGCTCATTCAGCTGACGGAGGAAGGATTCGAGGTGGTCAGTTATGCTGATGACCTGGTGATCCTGGTCAGAGGTAAGCATGCGACGACCATCCGGGAGCGTATGCAGGATGCCCTTAACCTGGTCCACACATGGTGTGGGCGGGAGGGACTGCGTATTAACCCGGGAAAAGTGGTTGTTGTTCCGTTTACCAGGAAGAGGACGATGACTCTGGGTGCTTTGACTCTGGAAGGAGTGGAGTTAAACTACTCCCCAGAGGTGAAGTACCTGGGGGTTGTCCTGGACAAAGGCCTGTCTTGGAAGGGCCATATGTCCAGAACTATAGAGAAGGCTACAAAGGCCCTATGGATATGCAAGAGTCTGTTTGGGAGGACTTGGGGGCTTAGGCCTCATATGGTAAAATGGGCTTATGTGAGCATCATTTTGCCAATGGTCACATACGCAGCGTTTGTATGGTGGCCAAGAACAAATCTGAGGACGGCGCAGGATCGGCTGAAGAAGCTACAGAGACTGGCCTGCCTGGGGATATGTGGTGCTATGGGCACCTGTCCGACGGCTGCGATGGAGGCGATGCTTGATTTGCCTCCTCTTCACATTCAAGTGAAGAAAGAGGCGATAAGAACTGCCTTGAGGCTTGAGGGCAAGATAGGGGTCCCATCAAAGGAGATGGGCCACACCAGGATCTTCAAAGTGATTGAGGGGAGGGGTGTGGTGGGTGGTCCTCGGGACCGTATGAACAAAACATATGACTTCTCCGACACACTGAAGGTGGAAATTTTCGATCGGCAGGAGTGGGCGGAGGAACAACCAGGTATACCGGAAGGAGGTACCGTTTGGTATACTGACGGCTCAGTGATGAGCGGAAGAGCGGGATTGGGGGTCTGGGGGGCCGGTGGGAAGATTTCCATGGCCCTTGGATGTACCATAACCATCTTCCAAGCAGAAATATTGGCCATTAAGGTCTGTGCGGAGAGGTGCATTGAGAGGCGCCTCAATGGGTCGCACATTTTTATTCTGTCCGATAGTCAGGCGGCCATCAAGGCTTTGAGTTCTTGTACTTTTGAGTCGAGGTTGGCCTATGACTGTCGGGAAGTTTTGAATGCCGTGGCCAGGCGTAACGTTGTGACGCTGCGTTGGGTGCCGGGGCACCAGGGAGTGTCTGGAAATGAGAGAGCGGATGCCTTAGCTAAGAAGAGCGCAGCCTCTCACTTCATAGGCCCAGAACCATTCTGCGGAATTGGTGAGGGCTACTATAGAAGTATAGTTAGGGCCTGGGAAGAGGAGGCTAAAACCTCCTATTGGAAGAAGGTGCCAGGCTGTGTACAGGCAAAGAAATTTATTGCCTATTCCAGCAAGAAGGCTGGAATATATAATAGACTAGGAAGACAGGACTTGAGGAGGGTAGTGGGCCTGATGACTGGTCACTGTAATCTTGGGTATCATCTATCCAAGATAGGAGTTGCTGGAGACAGCCTGTGTAGATTCTGTCATGAGGCAGAAGAGAAGGCTGAGCACATTTTATGCAGCTGCAAAGTGGTTGGCTGCAAAAGAAAAGCGCTGATGGGTGAGGATGTGTTGACACCCTCTCAGGTAAGTGCACTAGATCCTAGGCAGATCCTGCGCTTTATTGAAAGTGTGGGTCTGGCTTAAATAAGGGATAGGGGCAATCACAAAAGATCTTTTAGGTCGCGGTGAGGAGGGGCTGTTTAGGCCTGAACGCCCTGTTGTTAAGTAAGTAAGTAATGTAATTAATTATTATTTTGTAATTTAATGTTTTATGTTGGTAGTATGTAGGGTTGTTTTTTTTTTTTGAGTAACAGCGCTAAAGGAGGGGAGTGCGCCTAGTGTCTGCGTAAGGTTATGATGTGTGTGTATGCGGTGTTAAGTATTAAAGATTATTAATAAATTTAGTTAATATATGTACCAGTGTTTCATTGCTTTGAACTCCGTCATCCTTGACAAGTAATTAATTGTATGTGTTTGCGAATGTATTGTGGTGTATTAGAAAAACACCCCTTACAAATTACCAGAAGTGGGATTGTGTTGGACACGCCATTTTGTTTTTATTAATGTTTATGTGTGTAGTAATTTCTTTAATTTCGTTGTGTTTAGTTTTATTGTCGCGTTTACAGTTTAATTTCGTCGTGTGTAGTTTAATTGAGTTTTATTGTTTTATAAATGGAGGGCAAAAACGAAAGTTTGAACGACTCTGACAGTGTTCAATTCACGGGTTTTGGAACGCAACAGGATTCAGTGTTTGGAAGACTTATTTTGCAATTGAGTAATGTTGTGCAAAATCAGCAGCTGCAGTTAAGTGAATTACAGAATCAAAGAAGTACGGCACTGCTTCTACACAGTTTAATGTAATGACGGATTTACTGCGAAATCTTAAAGATTTTCGTGGTACAGAGTCGTCGCAGGAACCAAAGGCGTGGCTTCGTTCCTTGAGGAGTGCTGCAACGATTCATCAGTGGACCGATGCGGTAAAGTAGAGGCTGCACGAATGAGGTTAAGGGACGTGGCTGAAAACTGGTATTCAGAGTGCCAGGAAGAGGTCACCACATGGGCTGAATTTGAGGAAGAATTCACGGTAGCTTTCATTGGTAAAGAAAGCTTAACAGAAAAATGGACTACTATGCATTCAAGGCTTCAGCAACGAGGTGAAGATGTTAGCATTTATTTTTATGATAAGCTGAGGTTGTGTTCTGCTTTGGGAATGAACTTTGCTGAAACAAAAAGGCAAATTATTGAGGGGCTCTGGTCCGAAGATCTAAGTAATCATCTCTTGGGTACCAAACATGGTAATAAGTATGAACTATTAAGTGACATAAAGGACTACCTTGCTATGGTGAAAGCTAGGTCTGCGAGGGCAAGGGAACGTTCCCCACCTAGCGAATTAAAAGTTGCTGAGCAGAACAGCAATGTAGTCTCGTCTCAGGAACTACGTGTAGGAACAAAACCTTCTACAGCTAGCACCTCAAGGGAAGTGCAAAAGAATGGCCCAAGGTGTTATAAATTGTCAAAAGTTGGGTCATATTTCAAGGGATTGTTCTGAACCAAAGAAGCCATTGAAGTGTTCTGTTTGTAAAAAAGAGGGTCATACTCCTAAAAACTGCCAGGTTAGGGCACAAGTGTTGGTAGCTACAGACCAAACTCATACTTCAGAGGTAAATCCATTTGAGAAGAATGTCAAAGTTAACAATGTGAACATGCGAGGGATGATTGATTCTGGTATGAGGAACTGCTTAATAAGTGCGTCTGCAGCTGTAAGGAGTGGATTAAAAATTAAACGTAATTTGTTACCGCTCTATGGTGTTGGAGACGTCAGTGCACCTGCTACACATACTTTGGGTGAAGCATTTGCAGCTGTTTCAGTTAATGGTGTAGAAGTACCTGATGTTCAAGTTTTGATATTGCCTGATAAGGCTATACCAGTGGACATTTTAGTTGGTAGAGTATGGTTGCTTGAACCTAGAGTAAATTATTAAAAAAGTGGTACGGAATTTGTTGTAGAAGAGGTTCATAACCCAGTTAATATCATGGTTGATCAGTCTCAAAGCGCAGTAGTAGAAGAACAGGTCTATTGCTGTTTTGTGAATGAGAATCTACCACTTGATGAAGAAGAGGAAGATGAAGATATGGAAGGAAGCAAAGATGGATCATCCTCTGACTTAACATCAGGAAATGAAGAAACTGATATTGAGGGTGACGTGAGAGATATTTTTGAAGAACCGAATGTGTTGCAACAATTAGCTAGGAAACATATACTCAATGTACAAGAAAAGAGTAAGGAAAAATTGGTTAGAGACAAAACTGGTCGAGTCTATGTCACATCACCTCACGTTTCTCAGCTGAAAAACTGGATAATTCTTCACCAAGAAGCAGATAACTCCATCCAAGATAATGGTCCAGATAGTGAAGAAGATGCTACAATTAAATCACCCTGTTACCCATCAGAACGAGCTCCGCCCATTACTGTGATGAACACCCTTTATCCTCAATCCAAAAAAAAAGGCAGAAACAGGGACTAGTTCAACCCCAATTGCAAAGACCAGTGAGACAACCAAAAATGCCTCTAAGATTGAAAAATTTTGAGTGTGAGTGAGTGTTGAGTTAATATAAATGGTCATTCGAGTGTTGTTAGTTCAAATGTTAAGTAATTTTATGTATTGGTGATATAATGGTGTATAAAGAAATTTAAAATAGTGTTAATGTGAAATTTTAAATGCGTTTTTTACTAATGTAACTAATTTCCATTTATCATGTACTTTGTATTTCTATATATTTTGTATGAATTTTGTACTTTGTTTCATTGCTATGTTTAAATTGATTTAATTCTATAAATTGTATGTTTAGATTGTCTGGGGTTATTCATTAACTAATCAAAAAAGTAAATGATGATGTTTATGTATGATGTAAAATATTGTATTATGTTACTGCATTTTGCAGGTTTTATAAGTAATCTTTCTTGTTCATTTTATTGCAGTAAGAGGTTAGTCATACTGACTTTGTATTTAAGTAATGTTAAGCTGTAATTCATGTGTATTCCTAAGTTTGTTATGTATTGATCACGTGTAATTTAGTTGCATATTCCATATTTTGTAACTATTGTTAATTTTTGTGTAAATGTATTTATGAGGGTTCGCCAATATATGATTCTTTATTAAAATTTAGGTTTTTGTATCTTTGTATTTAGTGTTCTTGTACTTTAGTGTACTCAGAAATTGTTTTGTTTCTTTATGTGTAACTGTTGTTTAGGTTATGCATTACAGACTTATTGTTGTAATATTGTATGCACTTGTTGCAGTATTCGAAGACGAATTATTTGTAGGATGGCTGAATGTTAGAAATAATTGTTACCATATTATGTAATTAATTATTATTTTGTAATTTAATGTTTTATGTTGGTAGTATGTGGGGTTGTTTTTTTTTTGAGTAACAGCGCTAAAGGAGTAAGGTTATGATGTGTGTGTGTGTGTGTGTGTGTGGTGTTAAGTATTTGAGATTATTAATAAATTTAGTTAATATATGTACCAGTGTGTCATTGCTTTGAACTCCGTCATCCTTGACAAGTAATTAATTGTATGTGTTTGCGAATGTATTGTGGTGTATTAGAAAAACACCCCTGACATCATTATCTATACATAAGCAAAGGCTTATGTGTGCATCATCACTCAAAAATAAAATAAAAAACATAGAATGTGCCCAATACTAAAATTTCTGAATAAGTTTTAAAGTTTCTTCAATAATGAAAATTTAATAAATGAGAATATACATCACTTAAAAATCTGTTAATTTAAAAAAAAAATAAAATTTATTGTTACATAAGTACTATCGACTGCACAGAGTCTTTTCTATTATACTATAATATGAATCACTGTCTTCACTGACTGACTGACTGTATACTAATTGACTAATTTACCGACTAACTAATTCACTTACTTCCTGATAACACAGAGTGTAAGTTCAATACATATGATCTTTGGATAATGGAAAGAAAAACTAAAGTATTTTCATATTAATCACTAATGTTGCACTAAGGGTTAAACGAGAGGACTACTCTGAAGCAATATTGTTTCATTACTTCTAAAACTAACTAAAACCTACAGTTCTAAAACTTGTGTACTCTAAAGACTATTGGAAATTTTTAGAGCTTAATTAATTTCCTTTAATAGTGTTGCTTTGTATGACACGAAGTCCCAGTTGTTTTGTTTTCTTACTGACCATCACATCAGATTGCTTAAAAAATATGTTGGTTATTTACTCTTCCATATAGGTATTTATAATCAAAACCTTAGGTTAATTGTTTTTTTAAAGATTATAAGACCAGTAACAAACCCAACATTTCAATGCAATCCACACAGTCTGGAAATTAGTAATAATATATACTCAGATGTCACTAGCATAGTGTTAATAGTCTCTTAACTCAAATCTCAAAATTTTAAACTAAATTCTGATTTTTTATGAATCACTCAGGAATGCTTTGAATATAATTTTATGTGTAATTGGACAAAAACTGTAATAAAATTTCAGTAACAGATAACAATTATACTCACAAACTCAGGATTTATTGATCCAAAAACAATATTAGGTCTCTCAAGTACTCTAAACTGGTCATTAACATCAGTTTTAAACAAGAATGCTGCATTCACATACGCATGAGTATTCTGTGCTCTTGGCATTATCTGAAACAGAGTATTGACTTCGCAACAATGAAGGAAGAATTTTACAACCTTTTAATTATGTGTTATGGACATTTTAATTTGATACTAGTTCTCTAAATTGGTAGGCAGTTGATCTACAGAACTTTTTTTATTTGATTCTGTGGGTTTCACTTTCATAGTGATCGGATGTAAGTTATTACATACCTCCAATTTTTTCAAGATATTTGTAAATTTTAAAGTAAAATGAAAAAGTTATATCCATTCGTTACGTACAAGAAGAAACTAATAGTTAAGACAGAATCGGTGGTAACAGTTTGTTTTTGTTTTCTTTTGTGTTTGCGACATGTTGAAGCTTGTTCACTCTTGCATGGTGCATGAAGTGAATTGATTAATTAAATGTTTTAAAAATATTAATGTTTTATGTTCGGCAATTTACAGTATAACAGGAAAAGATCAAGAAGATCTTTCAAAGGTGTACCTAGTGTTTAAAAATTGTTAAGACAGAATAGTCAAGTAAGTTGATATGACATGTAATCAGCTTACAATTCTGTTAAATAGTATAAGTTTTCAACAGGGAGTTCAATATATTTAAAAAAATCTGAGTGTGCAACGGATTTGTACAACGGAGTTGGACAATCTTGAGGAACGTTCACACAAAAATAATTTAATATCTCTTCTTTTTACTTAATTGCATACAGGAGACTCCCAAGGAAGTACAAGACATGTCAAGAACTTATAAGTTAATAAATCATACATTCACTTGGATGTTTTGGGTGTTTTTTTATTATTAATAAAATGTAATTTGGGATCAGCTGTTCGGTTTTGAAACGTTCAGTCGTGTGATTGTATCGTTCCGGATATATTTTGGTTTTTTTCGTTTATATTTTCATGCAACTAAATAGTGAGTGATGAACAATTAGTATTATAAACCTAGTTGCTGTTGGACCCATTTTCCGGATTGCAAAGGTTTGTATTTTACTATATTTTACTTACATCTGAGCGCCTACGACGTCGACATTTTTGTTTACATACGGCGTCTGTTTTCAGTTTTATGTTTTGTTTACATCTGCGCAACAATACTGCGAGTTTTTTCTAATTTTCTAGTGAGTGCACGTTTGTGCCTCTATTCGGATTTAAAAAATGTCTTTACCACAATCGAGTTATGCTACCGCCGAACAAAAAGAACGTTTTCCAACAAAAGAACAAGCCGTGATAATTGATTCTTTAGATGGTGTTCCGATAAAGGATTATGTTCAAGCTGTTGCTCAACTTATTGACCCGACTAACATTCAGTTAATATCTCGCATTTCTAAAAATAGAATCTGCTTATACCTTTCCAATAAAGAAATAGCTGACAAACTCACGGATACAAAAACGTCAATCACAAACAACAGTACCCAATTGGAAATTCGACCGTTGCTTACAAAATTCAAAAGGATAATTTTATCAAACGTCTGCCCTATAATTCCGCATGATGTTCTTATAACCCAGTTAAACAAACTAGGAATCAGGCTCGGATCATCCATAACATTTCTCCGCGCTGGTCTATCCGAACCTGGCCTGTCTCACATTTTGAGCTTTCGTAGGCAGGTTTACAACCACCCTGATGACGTCAGTAAACTACCAGATTCATTAAAAATTGAATTTGATGGGACAACTTACAGGATTTATTTGTCAAGTGAGGCGCTTTCCTGTTTCATTTGCAAAGAGCAGGGACACTTAGCAAAGAATTGCAGGGAGATTGAAAAAACTACAGTTAATAGTAAGCCTAGGGAGAATACGGATGCAGTAGACAGAATCGATTCTGAAAATTTTCCTTCTTTAGCGTCACATGATAAGACGGCTTCAAATATAGATATCCCTTTGTTACCTACCGCTACAAAGCGCCCTCTGTCTACAACTTCTAACAACTCTGAATCACAGGAAAAATGTGACACTGATCATACTGCTCAAGTAATTGATTCCCATCCTTCGAAACCTAAATCCAACGATAAAAAAAGATCGAGAAAAGACTCCCTGACTGAAATCTTGTTGGAAGATCAACTTCAACCTCTCAAAGAAGTATTGTTTTCTACGACCAAGCCTCATCCCATGAATTTCTTGCAGTTCAAAAGTTTGCTGGAAAGAACTAACCGTAGCTCGAATGTCATTGATATCGCGTTTGAGTAGGTATACTACTGATTTGCAGGCTCTTACTACCATGTTATCCGATACACATAATTTGTTACAAGACAGAAGCTTGAAAAGGAAGTTTACTGTTCTAAAAAAGAAGTTTTTAAAAGTTATTCACGATGACAATGAGTCACTTATTGCAACGGACATCAGCGAGGACGAATTAACATCCGGTAAATAATTTGTTATTATTATTATTATTATGGATACGCTTGTTCTACAATGGAATATGAACAGTTTCAAGTCACAACTAGAAAGCTTACTACTACTTATCAACAATCACAAACCAATATTTGTATGTGTGCAGGAAACTAATTTCAAGAATGAGTATTGTGCTGCGATTTCTCATTATTCAGCTTTTTTTAAAAACAGACACTGTGATCATGCTAGTGGAGGAGTAGCCACATATGTGAGTAGCAATTACAAAATGTCTGAAATTCGGCTAAATACGAATATCGAAGCTTTGGCGGTTACTGTAATGTTGCCTAATGGGCCCATTACTATATGTAATGTTTACCTACCACATAGTCATAAATTTACAAAATCTGAACTTTTATCTTTATTCCAACAACTTCCAAAGCCATTTTTTGTGCTTGGCGACTTTAATAGCCATAACATGATGTGGGGATCATATAAACAGGATGACAGAGGCATGATCATTGAAAAAATTCTTGAAGATCCAGAACTTATATTGCTAAACAACAAATCTTTTACACATCTTAACAATTCCTTTCGCATTTTAGTGCTATTGATTTAACGTTTTGCAGTTCCTCTGTCGCTCAAAATCTCGAGTGGAGCGTCAAAAAAGATTCATATGGCAGCGATCACTTTCCTATTTTAATTCACCTCCTAAGTTCACGTACAGCTGCGACAGAAAATAGGTGTTGTTATAAAAAATGGGATTTCTCGAAAGCCGACTTTCAAAAATTTCGAAGAATTCTGATTGGGAAACTGGAGCAGTTAGATTATTCTTCCCGGACAAGTAACCTAACAGCAATTGAAAAAGTTGACACATTTTCAAAAATGATTATAGACGCTGCAAGTGCTTCGATACCTAAAACATCCGGTTATTCGACAAAACAGAAGGTACCTTGGTGGAATATACACTGCTCAGCGGCTGTTCGAGAATCAAAGAGAGCTTTCTCTCAGTACAAACGACATCCTACAATTAATAATTTCATTGAATTTAAACGTCTCAGATCGCGAATGCGCAGAGTTTTGAAGGGCTGTCGGAAACAGTCCTGTATCAACTAAGTTTCTTCGATGAATTATTCAAATATTTCGAATGTCTGGGAGAAAATTAAAATGATTAATAATTCCAAAAGACGGACTGTACCTACTTTCTTCATACACGATAACAAGTCCGTAACCGATTCTACAATTATTGCTAATCTCTTTGCTTCGTCATTTGCAAAAAATTCAAGTAATTCTAACTGTGATACTGATTTCGAAAAGCATGGGATAAATAAGAATGTATCTATTTCTAATATTTTTCAGTCGGATACTTCAAATGATTCAGTGGTCAATTCTGCTGTATCGTGTACTGAAATTTCAAGCTGCCTGAAAACTTTAAAACATTCAAGCCCTGGTCCTGACGGTATTCATAATATATTCTTAACAAATCTTCCTTCGAAAGCTATTGATTATTTAACAAAAATTGTTAACGAACTTCTCGTTTCAAGAACAATTTCAGACGCATGGAAGAAGGCTATTGTTATTCCAATATTAAAGGCCAATAAGGATCCTAATGATATTGGCAGCCATAAGCCAATTGCACTAACGTCTACTCTTTGTAAATTATTAGAAAAAATAATACACAACCGAATAACATGGTACCTCAATAGTATTAAATTCTTCTCGCCATTTCAAAGCGGATTTTTGAAGTATCGGTCAACTCAAGATTATTTAGTAAACATTGAAGCTAACGTCTGTGATGCATTTGTCACAGGTCAACATTTAATGGCTGTAGCCTTGGATATTGAAAAAGCATATGACATGGCGTGGACTTATAGAATTATTGACACCCTGCATAAGAATGGGATTAATGGTAATGTTTTAGCGTTCATTGGAAATTTTCTGTCAAATCGCTTTATTCAAGTTAGATACAGAGGGTCTTGGTCTGGTGAATTTGTTTTGGACAATGGAGTCCCACAAGGTTCCGTGCTAAGTGTTATGTTGTTCCTAGTAACAATTAATGATATTGCGAGCATTGTACCTCGCCCTCTAAAAATATATCTTTTTGCAGACGACATCACCATTCTTTGTAGTGGTACTAATATCATAACAACTCAGAATTTACTTCAAGACTGCCTTAATAAAATTAAACATTGGACTGTAACATCAGGCTTTAAGTTTTCAACAACGAAATCCCAATTTATAGTGTTTTCCAGAAGGAATGTTGTCAATAATGCAGTAACACTTTCTTTAGGTTCTCATCAGATTACCAGAGTAAATGAACTTAAGATTCTTGGTTTAACTTTTGACGAAAAATTGTCATGGGCTCCTCACATACATTCACTCAAGGCAGATTGTCAACATAGAATTAACATTTTAAAATACATATCCTCTAACAATTGGGGTGCTGATAAGAAAGTAATGTTGATGACTTATTTTGCACTGATTCGTTCTAAGATTGATTACGGATCGATTGTCTATGGCTCTGCAAAAAGCAATGTATTGAATTTGTTAAATCCAGTTCAGAATGTTTGTTTGAGATTAGCCCTCGGTGCATACAGGACAAGTCCAATCCTAAGTATCTTGGCAGAAGCTGAAGAAACGCCTCTTGCTATTAGAAGAAGAAAGTTATGTTTTTCCTTTGCTTCAAAAATATCTTCTTGTCCAAACACGCCAGTCTACGATAATGTTTTTTCTAACAGACTTTCGGACATGTACAACTCCAAACCTTCATTTCCTAAACCACTTCATAAACGACTGCAAAATTATCTAGAAACATCCTCATTCAAGTTTACACCTATTTTTAATCGTCAACCTTCCGTTGAACCTCCTTGGCTGTCAAAACCTTTTTTGCTGGATTTATCCATGGCTCATCTTCCGAAAAGCTCAGCTAACCCTAAGATGTAACATCAACTGTTTAATGAATTGTTATCAAAATACACGAACAATGTACATATTTACACGGATGGCTCTCGATCACCAGAAGGCGCTGGTTGTGCAGTTGTCTTCCCTAACCGTACTTATCAGTTCCGTTTAAATGATGTTTGTTCTATCTTCTTTTGCAAAGCATATGCTATCTATCGTAGTTTAAAACTCCTAGCCCCAAGAACGGTCGAAAAATTCACAATATTTACGGATTCGATGAGGGTGGTTAGAGGCTTGCAGCCGAAGAAATTACAGAGCCAATTATAAAACATATATCCAACCTACTTCAACATGTTAACAGCATGAATGATGTACGCATTGTGTGGGTTCTGTCGCATTGTGGTATAAACGGAAATGAAACAGCGGACACAGCCGCCAAAGAGGCGTTAATAAAGACCCCACTGAGAGATAACCATCTCTCATCTCATACAGATTTCAGGAGACATTTGCACAACCAAATCAAACAACACTGGAACCAAATCTGGTCTCGACATCCTCCAACGAAACTTCACCACATCAGAAAAAACATTCTTGAAAACCCTCAGCCTCACTTGGAGCTTCGAAGGCATCAAGTTCTACTTACGCGACTACGTATTGGACACTCTACGCTTACGCACAAACACTTACTGAAGAAAGAAGAACCACAAATTTGTACACATTGCAACACGCCACTTACAATCAAACACATCATCACAGACTGCCAAACCACACAATTCACACGAACAGTATTCAAAATTAATAACATTTTAGCACTTAATTTAGTAGACAAAGTAGCGATTCAAAACACAATAAACTTTTTAAAATTTAACAAAATTTCAGATTTGATATAGTTGTAAAATCGCATTCGTTTTTTTTCTCATTGTATCATTTTATTTTTTAGTTATTATTTCTCTGTTTTAATTAAACTTAACTTATTTTTCATTATGTATTTATATAATGTATCATGTGTATAATATAATGTTATACAATGTAACGTGGTCGCTAATGACCTCGTAGTCAATGCGACCTTAAATAAATAATAAAAAAAAAAAATGTAATTTAGAAAACAATTCTTCAACACTGTAAAAAGTCTCATCAATCAAGTAATTTTTCTGATATTTGTAAAATGAATGCAAATAACCACAACATTTTAAAAATTGTGGTAATTTATTAATGTATTTTCTCCCCGCATAAGCAGGTTTTTGTTCAAACAGCTTAGAGTTGTGGTTAGCCACATAATAATTGCTTCTGTTTCTGATAATGAACAGTAAAAAAAGTAATAAGAAAAGGCAACTATTGCAAACCAGATAAGCTGCTAATCCCTGCAGATGGCAAGAAATGGCTTTGAAGTAGGAATGTTTATAGTGAATATTGATATAAATCTAGTTAAATAAAGCATTATTACTATTGTACAAGGTCTGTCAAAACATTCTTCAATGACATTTACACAAATACGTGTAGCTGAAGATTTTAGTACAATGACTACAAAATGGAATTCTTACAACAAAGCTTTATTTATACTTTTATTTGGAACAGACCTAAACTTGAACTAGAGTGATCCTATGTGCCAGCCGCATTGGCGCAGTTGTTAACATGCTCGCCTCTCATCATGCGGTCTTGGGTTCGAATCCCATTCAGGCACAGCATATTTTCATACGTTACAAAAATCATTTCATCCTTCACCGCCTGCATTAGCAGTAATTGCAGAACAGTCGGATGTTAAATAAAAAAACAAAAAAAGATCCTACGTGGTCTCAAAAGTAAAAAAAAACAGACTTTTAATATGGATGATATTTTACAAATGAAGAATTTGTACTTTTGCATTAGATAAATGCTAAAGTAATAATTCAATAAATTTTTTTTATTTATATAGGTAATTAATAACAGTATTATTAACTAATATTAAAGACAAAGGAACTGAGGGGCTCAGCTCAGCACATGATCGGTTGGGTCATATCTTTATAATCAAGTTTATTCTATTATTTGAATACAATGTAGGGGAGAGTAGTGTACCTAGGACCTATGTGTACCTTGGACCTATGCCCATTGCAGGATATCTGTAGGCAGAGAACAAATAATTATGTTTGTAGTTCATAGGTTTACCACCAGAGGTTTCAGTGAGTTGGAGTTTGTTGATGAAGCTGCACTAAGTGAATTTTAAAAATTAATAGCAAGATTTCGTCTTCCAAAAGTAAGTATTTGCACATTTTTTATTTTTGTATTTTCTCATGATTATTCACTTTAATAGTTGAAAGGTTAACTAAATCTTAATACCACATAATTTGACTATAAGAACAGGTGTTTTATTGGGACTTGAAGCTAACCTTAAAATTGTAGTCTGCCATTTTTTGTGAAGAGGCGCAATGGTGTACCTTGGTCCTATATGTGGTGGTGTACCTTGGACCTAAGTCCAAGGTACACTTCATTAACAAATATTCATATGTAGAATTTAATTGTACCAAGGAATTAAAAGAATTAGAATTAGGGTATAGGAGAAAAAAGAAAATAGAAAAGAATTCTATAATTTTCTATTCTTTAGAATAGAAATTTTCTATTCTAAGAATTTCTATTCTATTTCTAAATAGAAAATAAGAAAAGAATTAAAATAGGTTTACAACTCTGAAAGACATATTTAATATTAGCCTACACTGTGGTCACACACAAGACCACAAATATAGGCCTATGCAAAAGATGGTCAAGGTTAAACTCTTTTTTTTTTTATTCTTTCCAGATGCCACGCAGTAAAGCAGGGGTGAAAAGAAAGGTTGTTCCAAAAGAAGATATTCAAAAAGCCATTGACATGGCTTTAAAAGGAGAAATGACGGTGTACAAAGCAGCAAAAGATTTTGGACTGTCCAAGACAACTTTGCTCCGACAACTGAAATCCTTCAAAGCGTCAGGTTTGCCAAGTTATGAATACAAACAAAACAATGACACCAAAAAGGTTTTTTCAGGTACTGAAGAACTACTTCTTGTAAATTACATAGAAAAAGCAGCCCAGTTACACTATGGTTTAACTTTAAGAGATGTTAGAACATTAGCTTATCAGTTTGCAAAACTAAATAATAAAAATTATGATTCCTCATGGGATATAAATAAACAAGCTGGTAAAGACTGGCTCATTGGTTTTCGTAAAAGATTTGGAAATCAGCTAGCTTTACGTAAACCGGAAGCCACGAGCTTGGCTCGCTCAACATCGTTTAGCAAAGCTAATGTAAGTTTAGTGTTTCAAAACTATAAAAAGGTTTTAAAACAAAATCCAAAAATAGGCCCCTTTAACATATGGAACTGTGATGAAACAGGAATTTCAACAGTTCATGTGCCACCAAAAATATTAGCCAAGAAAGGCTTAAAACAAGTAGGGGGTATGACAAATGCTGAGAGAGGCACCAACATTACTATGGTTAGTGCTATTAATGCTGGAGGAGGCTTTGTGCCTCCAATGCTTATTTTTCCCAGGAAAAATTTCAAAGAGTATATGCTGAAAGGGGCACCAGCTGGAACGATTGGCGGGGCAAACCCATCTGGTTGGTCCAACGAGGATTTGTTTTTTGAATTCTTTAAGCACTTCATCAAACATAGTTGTGCAAGCAAAGATAATCCTGTAATTCTTCTCATGGACAATCATGAGAGCCACATTTCTGTGGCAACTATTCAGCTAGCCAAGGACAATGGTGTAACACTGGTGACATTTCACCCACACACCAGCCACAAGATGCAACCCCTTGACAGAGGGGTTTTTGGACCTTTCAAGGCATACTATAACAACTCCATGAACAATTGGATGAATACTCCAGGGAATATCGGGAAACCGGCCACTATTTATGACGTTGCAGAATTAGTAGGGCGGGCCTTCCCTCTTGCCTTCACACCATCAAATATTGCCACTGGATTTAGAGTGTCAGGATTGCATCCCCTGAATGAGGACATATTTCCTGAAAGTGAATTTTTGCCAGCATATGTCACTGATAGGCCTGTAATGGATGAACAGGATGTAGCTAATGTTCCAAATGTCAGAGATCTACCGATAACGGGTACATCAACTTCAACTGCTTCTACTGACTTACCCATTAGTAGTCCATCCACTTCAAGAGCTTTTAGTAGGCATACTACACCATCTACATCTAAAACTCAAAATATAGGCCAACCTATTGTTTCTCCAGAGGAAATTAGGCCTTATCCAAAGGCAGGGCCACGAAAGCAAACCCGAGGAGGAAAACCAAAATTAAAATCGTGTATTTTAACTGATACACCTGAGAAAAATCGCATAGAGCTGGTAAAAGCAAATAAAGCTTTGAGAAAAACACAAAAAAGTAGATCTGTAAAAGAAATTAAACAAAAAACAAAAGTTAGAAAAGCCCTTTTATACAATTCTAGTTCTGACACAGACACGGAGGATGTTGATTTATGTGAAGAATCAGGATTATCAGATGAAGATTTTGCTGACCTTGAGGACCTGGACAATACTAATATAGAACCTGGGAGTTTTGTTTTGGTGAAGTTTTGTGGGAAAAAAACCATAAAATATTTTGCTGCTGAAGTGGTTGCTAAAAATTATGACATTTACGAAGTGAAATATTTGAAGAAGGATTTGGACTGTCAGAAGTTTACTCGTGAAGACCCTGTAAGGTACGAAATTGATAAAAATGACATTGTGTGGAAGCTACCCCATCCAGTGATGGCTGGAGGGTCTCAACGGCAGCTTGAGAAATTAACATTTGGAGTGGACCTTTCTGACTTCAATGTTGGCTAAAAATTTAAGTTTTCATTTTTTAATATTCTACCATTCTTATAATATTTAATAGCATTATTTTTATATATTTTAGCATTCTAATATTTAATATTTTTAGCATTCTTGTATTTAATATTTAGCATTCTTTTTAATATGTAGCATTCTTTTTAATATGTAGCATTCTTTTTAATATTTTAATTCTTTTTTTGTTTGTAAGCTGTTTCTATAGGTCATGCACCATATTGTAACTTTAATACAATAAACTTGTAATTTTAGATTTTACTATGCATTTTTATTTCATAGGTCCAAGGTACACTAAGCCTAGGACTGAGGTACACTACTTGTAGTGTACCTTGGTCCTAAGTACATTTTTTTTTTTGAAAAATAATAAAAATATGAACCCTATTTAATATTGACTTAGAAAAAATATATGTTGTGGCAAAATAGCTAAAGATTTTAATAAGATTTAATTTTATTGATTTTTGTGAGTAGGGTTTGAAATAAAAAATTTCAAATGAAAATAGGTCCGAGGTACACCACTCTCCCCTATTATTAATCGTTAATAAAATATTCTTAGACAACTACCAATCCATTTATCGATCTATCTCTCTTTTTAGCAAAAACCAAAGACTATAACCCAACAAACTAAAGACTGCAGATGAGATCTAGCAAATAACAGCCAAGGTCGTGTGTGAGGTTGCCCCTTCGCTACGTTACACTCTGTTCCACCGAACTCCAGCTGACTTTGTGTTAGGCTGTCATACACAGTGGAGCCCACAGCATGACAACACAGGATACGATTAACGAAAGTCAATTGGCTCTGTACTGTGATCTAGGTCACTATGCTCCACCTTTACCTGCAGTCTCTAGTTTGTTAAGGTATAAATAGCTTTTCATAGTAATCAATTAATAATAAATAAGTTACTCAATTTTTACTTCAAAGGCAAAACATACATATCTGAAATTTTGGATTAAGGCTAATATTAGACTATTATTACTACCCTTAACCCAAAATCATATTGAAATTATATCAATATTATGTTGATATAATTATGAAATCAAATAATTATTTATAAATTCTATTGACCCAGCAGTGAGAAAAGCTTCAAAAATATAAGTATAATTAAGTCAACTATCTAAAGTTATTAATGTGATAAATAAACGATAAACCATACCTTGTATGTTTTAAATTTGTAGGCCAAGCTGTTGATTGAAGGTAATACTATTTCAGTTATAACTTTTTTATTCATGTTCATTGCAAGATAATCCTTTAACCCAACAGTTTCTTCTATTCCTTCTACACTTTCTGCAAAGAGATAAGATTTATTTTAGTTGTTTTAGTTTTGCAAAAAGCTCCTGGCTTTTATTGTATATAGAAGACAATAAAGAAGTGTTAAACTATTGTTGTTTAGGTCATCAGCCAAAAGGCTGGTTTGAACCTGTAGAGGTTTTACTAAGTAAAACGAGGAGTGACGTGGTTTACCATTGCCTTCCTCACTGAGTGGAAAAGTACGCTTATCAGCATGCCGGGCCCTCTGAAAAGCACATATTTCCACTCTGCAAATGACACCTTCACTTCGTTCACCACAGGGTCTGGCTGTATAATGAAATTCATTACTTTCAGAGAAGATAACTCTGGTTATGTTAAACTATAATGATGGCTACTATAATAATTATTACTTGCTGGCCATATTGGTGTAGTTGGTAATGTACTCACCTGTCATCATACGGTCGTGGGTTCAAATCCCACTCAGGCACGGCATAATTTTATACCTTACCAAAAATCATTTCATCTCCACAGTTACTACACCCCATCGTTGTCGCTAATGACCATTGCAGTTGATGCGATGTTAAATAAATAAATTTAAAAAAAATTATTACTTATTTAGGTGGATGTCTGACAACAACTACCACAGATGTAAATACTGACTGTGTTTACGGACTAATGCTAGAAAATAGGCAACAACAATGGGTACAATTATACCTGAATTGAATATTTTACATGGAAGTGTGCTTTACATAATTTCTGACCAACTTGGACATTGAATAATTTATACATAGTGTGTGGCTCGTTTATTGACAGTGAAACATGAAGTAAAGTATTTTCATTCAGTTCTCGCATTTTTAAATTGTTAGCAGAAGAAAAGCAATGAATTTTTTGACAAAATTGTGACTAGAGATGAGTATTGTCTTCAGCATTTCCTAACTAAAATTAAACTAGGTTCTTTCAAATAAAAACATTACAATAACGCTAGCTACAAAAATGCAAACAGGTTCTCTTCTACCTCTACTGGAAAGATAATACTGACATTTTCTTCAAGAGATAAAGCAATGTGCATTCTGTGTTCATGCCAAAGGACTTTACTATTAATGAACGATCATTTTGTGGTACTCTGAAGAGAGTAAGAAACAAAATTAAACACAGGCTTGGAAAATTGATGAAGGTTCATTGTGCTCCTGCATGAAAATGCAACACCACATTCGGCACAGGTCATGCAGGACTTAAAGAAAATCTAATGGAGGGGGATGAGGGAATATCTTCTTAATATTACTGACCTTGCACTCGGTGATTCCCACATCTTTAGTCCCTTAAAAAAGGGCCTCGCAAAACCGTAATATCACCTTTATCAAGAAGTTCAAAAGGAAACATACAAGTGTTGTCAAATCTTGGACAGCAATTTAATTTTTTGACAAAGGCATAGAAAAACTTGAGTTCCATTATCATAAATGTTTAAATAAGAATGGGTGATCATGCAAAGATTAAGATCTTTTACGGTATTTTGCAGTCAATAAATAAAAATTCAAGAGTTCCTGTATTTTTTTCTTTTCTTTAAGTGCAACTAACTTTTTGATTGATCCTCATGTATAAAAAAATATATAATATAAAAACTAAACATAGAAAATTATTACTAGAATATAAATTTTATTTTTAGTACAAGTTTGTTGACTTGTATACAGAAATGTACAATATTTTATGTGAAAAATATAGATTTATTTATTTCATTACTCACCGATTACAAGTTGTGCACCAACTCCTTCAAGAATGACAAAAATATCAGATGGAAATTCCTTATGTTGATATTTAATTGATAAATTTCCCGCTAAGGTACCAACCTGAAACAATGCTTGTAATACAGACTATAACCATTTTCCATAAGGTATTAGATATTCTGAGATAAATTACTTACAGTTTTTTAATGACAAATAAAAATAATCTTGTTTAGCTACAGAAACTTCATTTTTTAGTGGTCAAAATCAGCAGTGGTGCAATAGAAAAATTTATAATAATTCTTTAATGATTATGAAATTCACCATTCAGTAAATAATAATTATTTATTTAAACAAAGCTGTTAAATTTTTCTTCTAGTTCAGTCCAACAAGGGATTACATTTAAATAAATGACAAAGATTGAAAGGTGCAACGAGGCGTTGAATCTGTGACATTGGGAATACTTTTTAAATATATTACTAACAGTCGCAGTGGTCAAAGTCATTATAAGTGGAACAAAGTCAAACAGCTAACATTCTGAATTGAAATTGAAAATATAGCCTATCCTTTAAGATTTTGTTTAAATTGTTTTGTTCTGATGCCCAATATTATCGCTAGTTTATTTGTAATCCACCAGGCTGGTTTAGTGTAAAAGTTGTCACCGTGAGTCAGCTGATTTTCAGAGACGAATGTTCCGTGGTTTAAATCCCAGTTAAGATAATTACCATAGCGTATACAAGAGAGTATCTCTTCTTAGCGTATAGACGAGATACTCTCTTCTATACGCTATGTTATTACTTTTATACCGATTTGAATACTAGGCAGTGGTTACTGGTGTACTTTGATGGTTGGGTTCAGTAAACCACACTCTCTTAGGAATGGTTAGCTTGAGTCTGTAAAAGACTACAATTCATATATATCATCCTCATATTATTGGGTCATGGGGGTTGCTTATTGTTCTTAAATTAAACATATCGCACCATACATAGATTAGGGATTAGAAAAAAAATTATTTGTAGTCAAAGGGATTCTATTTGATAGTAGACAAAACAAATATATACATATAGAAAACTTGACAAATTAGACAAACAAATTAATTTAAGATCAATACTAACATTTCTGACAGGAACGTTTGCAACCAAATCAATGTGGTCAGCCAAATCTTTTGCGTATCCAAACTTTTCATATTGATTTTTTGATACAGAATACAGAAAATTCATGGCCTCAGTTAAAGTTACATTTGCACCCAAAACAAGTGTCTCTGTAGACCAATACATTAAATGTAGTTCATTAACACCACTGACATCTATGTAAACGTTTGCTGTGTTCATTGATCTGTACACACCTGCAAAAGGTATTAAAAACACAAATTGGATTAATATAATACATCATTCTAAACCATTCATTTAAAATCATTATACATAATTTGATATGAGATGAAATAAATCTAAGAATTTACTGAACATTTTAATATAAAATTAAACACCACTAAAGTTATGACAGTTATAAAACTAAAAACTTACCATGAGCTGTATTTCCACTGACAAGCATGTAAGAATCTACAGAGGCAAGTATTTCAAATATTTCCTTTTTTGTTGTAACACGATACCAAGTTTTGCCATCATCTAACTCCACTTTAATTTCTTTTTCAACTACTGGTAATATATCACGACACAGATCATAATCAAGACAGTCTAAATTACTGTTTATATAATGGCATTTACCACTACATGGTTTATTGAATTTTGAACAAATTTTTTCTGCTTCCTAAAACAAAATAAAGTCCTGGACAAAATTAACGCTTCATGTAAGATTTGGGCTAAGTGCAAAAGAATCATTTTCTTCTGTTCCAGGTTAATTTCTGTTACTGTTCTTCTTTGTATCATAATTTTAAGCAATATTTAATATTTTTTTAACAAAAAAATTAAGCTATAAATTTTATTTATGGTTATTTTAATGAAAAATAACATAGAAGTTGCGTTTTAGATTCGAAGCCACCATATCGTATCGCTCCGTTATCTGTTTAATTGTGGTATTCATTAGAATAATTCTGTGTTCGGGATTCCTGATCGTGCAGGTTAATTGTTTTACGTGTGCTTGCAATGTCTATATATTGTGACTGGTTTCTTGTGATGCAATTAAAAAATAAGTTATTATTTTTTTGGTTATTTGTGATCACTCTTCTATTAATACCCTAATTGCCGGAGTGGTACCTAATCCTGGTCCAAAGAGTGTTGATGATGTGCTGCACATACTGGACGGTATAAACGCGTTATGGAAGGATATTCCCGTAATAGCGGCTTCAATTTGCAAATCTCAAATTGGCAATCGCGAGTGTTAGGCTGGAGAATGAAGAAATGAAACATAAATGTTGTGAATTGGAGTGCGAGAACAAGGGCTTGCAAGCTAAGATTGATAGCTTGGAAAGTTTCTCACGACACTCAAATCTTATCTTTTTTAATGTGGAATTTTTTTTTTTTTTTTTTTTTTTAGGGTGAAAAACCAGACGGTTATCATCGCCCGTTGTTCTACACACGGGTGTAAAGGGCCCGAGTGTAGAACGTACTTTTCTTATTTAAATAAAACTCTTAAAACAAAAATATAACAGAAAAAAATGAATTATTAAATAAAATTTACAGAAAAGAACATTTATATTAAAAACTTATAAGATAAAAATATACAAACACAAACTTAAATCTAATATCACAGTTGGAATAAACAACATTTATAACCTATCAAATAAAAATCTTACAACCTAGTATCACAGCACACACAATATAATTTACACTAATATCACAGACCTGAAAGATAAACAAAAGGCTGTAAAGGGGCCACGAAAATAAAAAACATATAAACACAACCTACATACACAAATACACTTATAAAATCAAACAATATTAACATTTTCCCATTAGACATCTTTATATACACTAACGGATCTAAGAAAACTCAACGTTGAGACTAAAACATGGCTATCGTCGCCGAGTACATCTCGCAACTCGCAGGGTATTTTAAATCGCCGACGCAGAGCTGCGTAGCAGACGCAATCTACCAAAACATGTTTAATTGTCAAAGGACAATCGCATCTGCCACACACTGGAGTATCACCAGACGTCATGAGATACCCATGCGTTAATCTGGTGTGCTCAATTCTAAGTCGACAACTTCTTCCCTTCTGTTTTTCCTCAGCGACGTAGGCCAAGGCTTAACGTCATGTTTTATCTCACGTAGCTTGTTGCCATGGGAGCCAGTCCATTCTACCTGCCAGGAATCAAGGATGACACGCTTTACCAGGCCCACGAAATCTGACACAGTCAGATATTGCGTGAAAGCCGGTTGGCGTGCCGCCTCCTTAGCGGCCAGATCAGCAGCCTCATTTCCCGAGATTCCAGCATGACCCGGAACCCAGCAGAAAACAACGCTTACGGCTCTATCGTTAAGCTGCTTCACGGTGCCGTGGATGGAGGTTGAAATCAGCAATAACGATATAGAACGGGCCCATAGGCCCGGCCGGAAACGTGGCCGACCGAGACCGATAGTCATAAAACTGTGCCATTATAAGAAAAAATCGGAAATTCTTAAATCCTCTTCGAAATTGAAAAGAATCGAAAACATAAAAATAACTAAGGATTTTTGGTCGGCGATAAGAAATTTTGAAAGCAAACCTCGACTAATACAGTCAGCTGGGGTAACTTTAGGCCAGTTGAGGTAACATTGTACCAACCAACACAAAGTAAAATAAGTTTGTCTGATTAATTACTCTTTGTGCTCATTTTGCCTGTTTAAAGTGCACAGTTTAGGCTGTATGTTCCTCTTTGTATTGTGTTTGTTGTTTTAACCTCTATGCTCCACATTTTCTATCTGTGAAGAAAAACTGCAACCACTCCAAAGACGTGAAAAGAAAAGGCGAATTTCAAGTTGTCATAGTAAGTATTACTTTAATATATATATGTTAGTCTTAAAACTCAATTGTTGTATAATATGTTTTACTACATAATTAATCAGCTGTTTTTTGTTTCTGTAACATCCAATATTATAATATTAAAGGATGAATCTGCTAACCTCCAAATCCATAATTTTTGGGGTAACTTTAGACCGGTACAAAGTTGCCCCATAGGTGGTACAAAGTTACCCTTACATCCAAAACCTCAATATTTTATACTTTTTAAAAGTATTTAAATATTAAAATATATATATAACTTATTTTAAACTTTTTTAACCCTAGAATGGTAATCACTCGTAATTTTTACGACGCGCTTTCTAATTTTTGCGGAGGGGTAGTGGTTTTTAGGCGGACTGTACTGACCTTGGGTCCCATTGCTTCTTTTCCCTTCCCACCCTCAGTGCATGTATCAAAGTGTGCGTGGCTAGTTCCGTATTCGCTTGGGAACCTTACGTCGTAAGATTTACGAGTGATTACCAACAACGGTACTTTTTGTAAACGTTATCGTTTCATGGTTTTTAGTGGATTTTTACATATTTTGTAAATACAACTGTATATAATTCGTGCTATTTATTTATTTTGTTTTATTTTTTGTTGTATTTGAACTATAAACAGAGTACTGCTATTTTTAAAATAGCATTTCTATAGATTTTTTGCGTTTTATGATTTTGATATTAGTTTTGTGATCTGTATAAAAATGACTTTGCGTTCTTCAGAAATTGACAGACTGTTGGACATTAGTCTTGAAAATGAAGAATTTTCTAGTGAAGGTAGTAGTGTTACAAGTGAAAAATGTGATGACATTTTATCCTATTCTGGTTCAGACGATTACGAGCCTGATTCAGATGGTTTTTCGTCAGAGGATGATTATCTAGATGATGCTGAAAAAACAAAAAGACGTAAATTATGTGGACCTGATCAAAGTGTAATTGGTTTACACAGTAGCATTGCTGATATGTTACATTCAATGAAAACTCCCCCAAGGAGGCCTAATATTTCTACAATTGAACCTGATACTTCAGCAGAAACCATAAAAACAACAGAACAGCATAGTCCTTCCACTCATCTGGAACCTGGATCTTCATTGCAGGAAATTGGGATCGCCACAGCATTTCAGCAGCAGCTAACCGAAAACACACATCGGGCAGATACACCAGTTCAACACGCTATTACAGGTGAGCCAACTTGTCGCACTATAAAAATTATAAAAGGCCGAAATGGGTACTGTTGGAGGAAGGAGCCAAGATCAAATACCACTAGATGTTCAAGTAGAAATATTGTTCATGTAGCTAGAAAGGCCAAAGGTAGGGCCAGAACTGTTGAAAGCACTCTGGAAGCCTTTCAGGCTTTCATAAATGATGACATATTAGATAAAATAGTGATGTATACTAATAATGAAATTTTAGTGAAGAGATCCAAATACAAAGACCTAACATCAACTTTTGATCTCACAAATAGGGAAGAAATAGATGCTCTTGTGGGAATATTAATTTTTTCAGCAGTACATAAGGACAATCACCTTAGTACTGATGAAATGTTTGATGTTAACATGAGTGAAAATGTGTACAAGTGTGCTTTTGGGAAAAAACGGTTTCAATTTCTTATAGACTGTATAAGATTTGATGATAAAGGAACTCGGGAAGAAAGGCTGGTGAAAGATAAGTTTGCTGCTATAAGAGATATTTGGGATTGCTTTATAAAAGCCTGCACAGAAAATTATGAACCTGGACCCTACCTCACGATTGATGAACAGCTTTTGGGGTTTAGAGGTAGGTGTCCATTCAAAGTGTACATCCCAAATAAACCCTCCAAATATGGCATCAAACTGGTGTTATTATGCGATGTTGAAACAAAATATATGGTTAATGCTGAACCGTATTTGGGAAAGGGCTCAACACCGAAAGGTATTCCTGCAAGCAAGTATTATGTTACAAAGCTGACTGAGCCCTACCATGGAAGTCAAAGAAATGTGACCATGGACAACTGGTTTTGCAGTGTCCCTCTTGCAAACAAAATGGCTCAAGAACCATACAAATTAACAATTTTAGGAACTCTTAGGAAAAACAAGGCAGAAATTCCTAGCTGTATGCTTAACCCAAAACGGAGGTTCTTGGGTGATTCCCGCTTTCTATTTGATGGATGTACTACCATGGTTTCTCACAAGGCAAAGCAAAATAAGGTTGTATGCCTTTTGTCAACCATGCATAATGATCGCACAATTGCAGCATCTGGCAAACCCCTAATAATAGAGCATTATAATGAAACAAAGGGAGGGGTGGACGTTTTTGACCAGATGTGCAGCGTAATGTCATGCTCGAGGAAAACCAAGAGGTGGCCATTATGCATATTTTATGGGATTATTAACATGGCTTGCATTAATTCTTGGATAATATATAAAAGTGTACTTGAACGTGGTAACAAAAAACCAATTTCGAGAAAACAATATATGAAAGATCTGAATGAGCAGTTAGTAACACCATGGCTTGTACGTAGAAGCCAACTTAAGACTCTTCAACGTCCTATAAAGACTATGATTTTTCAACAACTGCGCAAAGAAAAAGACCCCACTACTCGTCAGCCCGTAAATAACAAACGTACAGTTTGTAAATTTTGTCCATCAAGTAAAAGGAGCATGACAACTCACTACTGTATACGCTGTACAGAAGCATTCTGTGGGAAGCACAGAGGACAGATTTGCGAAAGTTGCTGTCAAGAAGACTAAAAATTATTATTTTGTATCTTTGCAAATTAAAATAATATAACTATTATTTCTTTTTCATTTGTTTAAAAGACTATTTTTTTTAAATTTAAATTTGTTTTCAGTTTTTTCCAAAATTAACCTAGAATTTTAATTTTTAATTTTTTTAATTTTTGAAATGAACAAAATTTAATCCAATGCTATATTTAGCGTAGTTCAATTTTTTTTTTAAGTTAGTATGTTATGTAAAAATATTAAGGAATATATAATTATTAAAAACTACCAACAAACGCCTTTCTCTTGCACACCTTTCTCTAAAAATATGTACATAAACATAAAGTAGTAAATTTTACGAATGATTACTAATAGTGTAACTTTTTCATAGATTACCATTCTAGGGTTAACATAAACGATTAATGTGTATTTTACATTTTGTGTATTTAAACAGCCTATTTTTCTATACAGAGTCGGTAGTATGCTAACCTCAGCTTCAATCACTATATTTTCTGTACAGTAAAATAAATATGTAGGATATTATAAAAAGACTTATTTTTTCTTTTAAATAAATGTAACTAGCCTACTGTTTATTACAGAACTTGTTCTTTTGTTTAGATCAAGCACCATGCCCAGGGTGTACAAGAGATTGTCAGGGACCAGGCTCTACGGCACCAGTTCAAGGTATACGGCAGAACAGTTGGAAGACGTTCTTGCTGAAATACTACAAGGTAAAATATCGCAAAGAGAAGCCTCTAAAAAGTACAAAATACCAAGGCAAACATTAATCAACAAGCTGAAAAATAAACATGTTAAAAATGTTGGAAGGCCTGTCCGATTTACTAAAAACGAAGAGTTGGTTTTTGTAGAACATTGTTTATTTATCAGCAAAATGGGGATCCCGATTAGTATATTAGATGTAAGGTGTATTATAAAGGCTTATTTAGATTCACAAAACAGAAATATGACATGTTTTAAGAACAACATGCCCGGTTATGAGTGGGGAAAGTCTTTCTTAGAGAGACATAAACTGCAGCTGAAGCAGTGTTGTGTTAAAAACGTCAGCCAAAAGAGGGCAGCAGTCAATGAAAATATAATTTCTGCCTTTTTCCAAAGATATGAACAGGAAGTGCAGAATGTTCCACCATCAAACATTTTCAACTTTGATGAGACAGGTTTCCATGATGTCCCGTCATCGAAAAAACTCCTTGTCCCAAGAAGTTTGCGCCACCCAGAGCAAATTCTTAACCAAACAAAGACTTGCTACACTGCAGTTTTCTGTGGAAACGCTGCAGGCCAACTTCTTCCACCATATTTTATATTTAATGGAAAACAAAAATGGGGAGAGTGGTTGGCAAATGCACCACCTGGTTCCAGACTTAACGTTTCGGATAGCGGTTGGATGGAACAAAACATATTTGAAGACTGGCTTAAAAACCTTTTTTTCCCATGGGTAAAAAGTGAAAGCATAAATGGAAAGATTATTCTGCTTTGTGACAATCTTTCAGCCCATATTTTTATTGCTGCTCTGCAGCTCTGTGAAGCAAATAATATAGCATTCATATGCTTTCCGGCAAATGCCACACATCTGCTTCAACCTCTTGATTTAACCTTTTTGCATCTCTGAAGACAACTTGGAGATGCATTCTTAATGAATGGAGATGTACACCAGAAGGAAAGAAAAAGGTTGCTCTTCCTAAAGGGACTTTTGTAGCTCTGGTAAAGAAAACATTAGATTTAGGCAGAGACAATGTTCAGACCTTATTACAAAAAGGTTTTGAAAAAAGTGGACTCTTTCCACTCAATTGCCAAAAAGTAATAAATGACCTCCCAGAATATGCTAGGGCTGAATTAAGTATTGTAAGCAATGTAAGTGTAGAATTTCAGAAGTATGTTGAAAACATAAGAGAGACTGATTTGACAATAAAGAAAGTTCAAAGAATGAAGTTGCCTGTCGAACCTGGTAAAAGTGTTTCTGTAGAAGAAGTGCAGAAATTTTATGACCAAAAAGGAAAGGAAAAAGAGTAAAAAGAAAAAGAAAAGAAAGAAAAGGCGATATTAAAAGATGAAAAGAAACAAAATATTAAAGACAACTCCCGGTTTCGAAGATCTGGACCGAAAATGCGTGGAGGGCTGAGAAGATGTGTACTGAAAACATATGTTATGACAAACAGAGTCAACTATGAAGAACCTGATGATCCTGCACAAGTAGCAGCATTTGAACCACATGCAGTTCCAGGCACAAGTGCCAGTGTTCAAGATTTAGTAAATAATGACTTAAAAGAACCCAGTGACTTTGTTTCAGACATCACTATTGATGATTTTGTGATTGTTTCATATGATGACAAATTATTTCCAGGAAAGGTTACTGAAGTGAATTTTTTTTCAGATGGTAGTGAAAATAACTATAAAGTAAGCTGCATGGCCAGAAAAGGGAAAAGTTGGGTGTGGCCAGAAAAAGTTGATGAAGAATATTACGAACGAGGGGACATAATTAAAAAGATTTCAGAAGAAAGTATTAAAGTTATAAATAAAAGAGGAATGTTTATTGTAAAAGAAAGACTTCTATACAATGAGGATGAGTTTGAATCTTAATAGTAAATATTTTTTATTGTCATACGTGTTTTTTCCCAGTAACATATAATTTACTTCAAACCAACAAGTTGCATTTAAAATTTTCAATTAAATATTTTCACTTAAATTCTTAATGAATTGTTTTATTTTCCTTCCCATATTGTTTATAAACCTTTAAGGCAAGTGTTTTTAAATACAGAATTCATATAAATATTACACTTTAATTGTAAATAAATTGATAATTGTTGAATATTTCGTTTCTATGACGATTCTAGGTGAAACTTTCAGTGTGCATTAAAAATCTACAAATTTATATTTTATGATTAGGGGCTGTTCTTAGAGTTTTTTACTTAATTCCAGATTGCAAAAATGTGGTCCAAAGTTCCCCCCAGTGCTCTTATTCAATGATATAATGCTTTTAAATAAGTCCTTACTACACTGGTATAAAGTTACCCCAGAACTAGGTGTAACTTTGTACCACCATTTAAAATTAATTTTGTTACATTTCCATTAACAATAAACTTATTTTATGTTATTAAAACCATTGCTAATACCAATGTACACAATTAAAAAAATAAGTGGGAAATGTAAGATTGAAAAGTTAAATTTTGTTACGAAAAAAATTAAAATGTCGGTACAAAGTTACCCCAGCTGACGGTAAATGGAGTAAAAACAGATTGGGTAGTTTTTGTTTAGAAATAGGTATTTAATTGAAGACTCTTTAACAACACAAATTTATAATACACACAATCCGGTATTAGATGAAAAATGATATCGCTTGCGGAGCTTAGAAAAGCCCTTACGATGGTTAAAAATAACAAAGCGCCTGGATCAGACGGGCTGAGTTATGAATTTTATAAGAACTTACCGGTGGAGGTGGAAATTTACTTACTAAAATTATTTAATAAAGTGTTTTCTGTGGGAAAGCTACCGGGGGAGTGGGCGGCAGTTAGGTTGTTCATGTTGTACAAGAAGGGGGATCCTCGTGACCCTAATAATTATAGAGGTATAGCATTAATTAATAATTTTACCAAACTCTTTACCGGAATACTAACAAACAGACTGTTCGTATGGACCAATGATAATGGGATTATCCCGGGATGTCAATCCGGTTTCAGAAATAATTGGGGATGTGTAGATAACATATTTTCATTGCACACTATTATTAACTTGCAAGTATTTTACAGGAAAAAAACATTGTATGCCTTGTTTGTTGATTTCAAGTCGGCCTTCGACCTAATCCCTCATGGGAAACTCTGGGAAAGTTTATTCCAAATAGGAGTTAGTAAGGGGTTTATTGATATAATTAGAGATCTCTACAACCAAGCAAATTTAGTAATAGAGAGCGAGAATACTGGTCTTCATAAAGTAGATAAATTATCTACTGGTAATAATTTATTACCAGAGGAATATTACAGGGTGACTCCGCAAGTCCACATTTTTTTCCCTGTATATTTCGGACATGGAAAGTTATTTTAGGGAAAGGGGTGCGCACGGTATTTTTAAATGGGAATGTCGATATATTGCTTCTTCTTTTTGCTGATGATTTGGTGGTATTTCCAGACAGTGTTATAGACTTAAAAAATAAAATTAATATTCTGGAAACCTAATGTAGGAAAAAGAGTATAGTAGTTAACACTTCCAAAACAAAGGTCATACCTTTTCATAGAGACCGCCGAAAATCGACACTAAGCTTTTATTATGATAACCAAAAACTGGAGGTATGTAACAAATACAATTATTTAGGAGTACCGTTTTTTTCATCTGGTATTTTTCGTGAAACCTGTAAAAGTTTTATAACTAAGGCTAGACTCTCAAGTTGTACAGTGCTGAAAACTATGCAGAAGGCAAAGGTTAGGATGTGGGAGAGTAAAATGCGGCTGTATGATGTGATAGTTTTCCCTACTTTAATATATGGTGCTGAGATATGGGACCCTTTTTATGTGGATATGGTTGAGACTGCGCAGCAATTTTTCCTGAAAAATATGCTATACTTGGTCAGATGTTCCCCAGGATGGGCGGTTAGAATGAAAACTAGAGTTCATGTTGCATTTTATATTTTCAAAAAATGTATTAAGAGGTTTGTCAAGGTTAACCAAATGGACTCGGTACGTTATCCTAGGCTCTGTTTTTTTAAACTCTTAGAGTTATACAACAATGGGAATGTAAATATAAATAACAGGTACAACATCATATCAGTTATTGATAGAGCTGCTCGTTGTGCAGGTATCGAAAATATAGCAGAGGTCTTTGCTAACAGCAGTACAGTAGATCAAAATATTAGAAAATTTAAAACCTATTTTTTTAATTGGGATAAAATAAGGGCCACTAACTCTACAAATTGCCCCAATTTTAAGTGGATAAATCCTGAATTGGCTGTGGGAGAGTATCTCAGCATGAAAGTAGCGCCCTGAAAGGTGAGATGTATTTCATAACTCAGATTGAGCTCTAACCTGCGCATTTATTTATCCGTGGATAATAGGAGCCATGTAATTGATCCCTCTAAGAAATGTCCCTGTTGCAATTTGAAGGCTGTAGAAACGCTAGACCACATATTGATTGAATGCCCCATTTACAATGAATTTGGAGGAGGCATTTTTAAGGAACTTGTAGGGAGCGAATTGGACAAAAATTCGAAGCTGGCTTTCCTGTTGAGTAAATTTTCATTGAAAAAAATTGAGTTGTGTTATTTCGTGGTGTTAATGTTAAATATGAGGGCTTTTGCAACGGAAATGATAGACTGATTTGCTATACCTTCACGCCAGTATATATATTATATATATATAGTATATATATTATATGATATAATTTTGTTTTTATGAACTTAATATTGAAATTAATTAATTAATTTTTATGAATACTTACTTATGTGATAAATTGTGGAATTTTAATGTATTGAAGTTTAAATTTTAATGTCTTGTAGCAACTCTATTTATATGGGTACATATCCGGAAACAAATTATTGTATAAATAAATAAATAAAATAATGAAAATATAAGATAAATTAGCTTTAAAAACACTAAGTTTTATTTAACAAAAACGGAAGGGTTATTTACAGTATTGAATATTTTCCATATTTTAGTTCATACATAATGAAAAAAATAAAAATAAATGATTATTATGTGATTCATAATGAATAGCAGCCTTCACTTGTCTTAATTACGGCTAGCATCTGTCTCCGGATTCCTTGAATCAACTTTTTGATTTCTTTCTGGTTGATTTTCTCCCATACTTCTTTCGCCACATGACACATCTGTTGAAGATTCATTGCATTACGTTGATGAACTCCTTTTTTAAGCATAACTAAATTGTGTTCAATAGGATTTAAGTCTGAAGTGTTGACTGGCCAGATCATATGGTTAATACCTACTTCATCAAGATACTGTGAAACCATTTAAAATCTTTTAAAGTGATGGGTTAATTTTGTTTACGTCTGTATTATGTTTGTTATTATTAATCACATATAAAGACTCCCAAAGGAAGTTAGGACACTACAAGGTCTTATTAATAAATATTCACAAGATAACTTAAGTTATTTATTTAACTAAAGAGTTGAGAATGGTATAATACTCAAACAATTTAGTTCTTTATTTAAAACTTATTAATTAATTTACTTCTCTTCCAATAACCCTGAAATTCCTCAGAAATATAAAACTAATTGAATTTGGAGCGTAATTACATGAAACTAAATATCCGGTTTAGTATACTAAATACATCTCAATACTCAATTATTTTGGTCGGGCTGAGAGCAGCTACGTAAACCTTACGTAGGTAGTTCTTGTAAAAAATATTTAAAAATAATTCAGAAAACTATATAGTTTTGTAGTCTATAGTAGTTACTCTGTGATAGAAATTTTAGTAATTACCTCAATATCAATGCATTTTTTGGTTAATTCTTTTGGTGCGTCTGATGCAAATGATTTGAAAGCATCCAGAATAGGTCTGTAACCAGTGCACCTACAAATATTTCCACCAAATGAATTCTCTATTTCCTTCATCGTGATCTTGGTTTTACTCTTCAGAAGGCTGAAAAATTGTAGGTTTTGTAGTTTACAAAGAAGGCAAAAGAAAGTTTATATATATTCCATGAATTCAGATGATAAATTATAATTTCTTTGAACAAAATCATGATCTTTGAACAAATATTACATGATAGAAGCAAGTACCTTATTTAGGACTAATGAACTAACTACTTTTTTAACTGCCTGATATTTATTCTTTATTTATTAGCCTATATATGAGTAATTGAAACCTTAAACTAATATTTGTCCTTTTTAAACAATTAGTTCATCCTCACTGGACTGACAATCATCACAGCTTGTCAGCATGCTGTGTTCAAGATATTTCTTTTTAATCCAAAAGAATGTTCATCATTGATTGCACCTCTAGATATTATGTATCCTTATGCCTCAATCACTCAAACAACCGATACAAAATAAAATTAAGTCAAATTATACTAACTCAGTCTCAATAATAAGAAAGAATTACAACTTAAAAGTCTATCTTACAATTCTTCCCTGATATATCAAATCATGTCGTTAATTTACCATCATTAACAATAAAAGATGCCCATAACAGACAGGTGGAGTGTAAAATTATTTACGCTTAATCTGTTCACTGCAGTGCTAAAATAAATAGTTCTGTTTCTTAGCACAAGGTCAGCCAAT
Organism: Catonia carolina; assembly: GCA_035578175.1. Taxonomy (NCBI): domain Eukaryota; kingdom Metazoa; phylum Arthropoda; class Insecta; order Hemiptera; family Achilidae; genus Catonia; species Catonia carolina. The sequence goes on from JAQMRL010000018.1 coordinate 8,737,864, forward strand.
TAAATGATTGAATCATTTAAGAACAGAAGAGGTAGAGGTGTAAAAAACACTAATCAGAGTTTCTCCTCTGAAAGTAATGAATTTCATTATACAGCCAGACCCTGATGTGAATGAAGTGAAGGTGTCATTTGCAGAGTGGAAAATATGTGCTTTTCAGAGGGCACGATATGCTGATACGCGTACTTTTCCACTCAGTGAGGAAGGTACTGGTAAACCACCTCACTCCTCGTTTTACTTAGTTAAACCTCTACAGGTTCAAACCAGCCTTTCGACTGATGACCTAATAACAACAATACAAGATGAAAAGTACTAGTGTTGCAGCTATTACTTTAAAAGTATCATACTCCTTTTGACCATCTCGTTTGAATATCATATGTATTTCATTGTTATCAGAATTTACCTGTACATATTCATAACCATTCCTGGACTGCAGTAACCACACTGAGTTCCATTGTATGTAGCAAGCCGTGATTGAACAGGACCGTATCCATCCATGCTATTTCCAAGTGACTCAACAGTTTCAATCGCCCATCCATGGCACGAATAAACTAACACTAAACACTAATTCAAAACAATAACTTTATCATAATAGAAACTATAATTTACTAAATAGAAAAATTAAATAAATATGCCTATTTTTTTCAATTTTATAATACTTAAAAATGCAATGGAACTTCCATTTAACAGGTTGACTCCCATGAGACACTTATACATCTCTCACCAGATCTGTAGAATTTATTTTTGAGAGATTGATCCGTCACTCACGTATTATTGTTTTTAATAGAATCTTGAGATGTATTGGAAGCTTGTTTGCATTGAATCATAATATACTGAGCTGTTAGAAATGAGTTCAAAAAACATTTCCCCACTCATGGTTTGTGATTTACTTGATCCGATTGAGTCAAAAATGAGTCGGTGAAACTTGAAAGCTTATTATTACTATTACATAATATTCACTATTATTATAGTTTATTATTGCATTATTAATCATGTTTTAATACTATTACCTATATAATGAAAAATAATTTTATCTTTTAATTTATTATGGTTTTCATATTACAATATTTTTTGCATTGTAAAAGTTGACTCTGGTCGGTGCCTCTATGTAGACAACTAATACTCAAGTTTACCCCTCGCCAAACAACTGCTTGATAGAGAGACGCATCATCGATATTTATGTAGTTTTATTGAAAAATAGCCCGAAGCAAATTCTTTATAAAATACATGTAAAAGTTTATAGGAATGCAAGTAAAATTTCAGTGAGACATGCAACAGTCTTTCACAGTAAATTTAATTTTTTTACTCTTGAGTACCTGATCAATCTAACCTAAAAAACAGCGCCAAAAAAATTAAGCCTTACAATACTCTAGACTTGAAAGAAAATTAAAGAAAAAAAGCAAAGGAACCATAAAATAGGTATAAGTGTTTTTAACAAAATTGCAAAATTTGCCTTGGGAGTTAACCTGTTAATGAAATCCAAACACCAACTCAAAATTTTATTATGTAGAAATATTCGTTACATATAAGTAACACAAAATCACTGCCTAATCACTTCATAAATACATTTCATAATTTTTGATTTATTAGTACAGTTATTTTTATTAATAGTTTTAAATAAAAAACTGAACCAGTAAAGGTCTTGTCAAACAGATCGCGGACTATCCGCGTGGACGGTTCGCTCTTGTCCACGCGGACCCTGTGTTAGACATTGTTGCATCATCCTAGTCAAATAGACAGCGGCCTACGCCGCGTACCAATCTATTCCGTGGCGGACTATTGGGAGGTTATATTTTTCTACAGAGTCCGCGACGGACCGGATGGCCGATGAAGAGAAAAAATTAATTGAACTTGTTAGAGAGCACTCACATTTATATGATGTGCAAGATAACGATTACAAAAACTTGGTTAAGAAAGCACAATCATGGAGAAAAATTGCTGAAAAACTTCAACAAATCAGTAATACTAAACACAAATTTTATTATTTTTTTGTTATTGCAGTATTTATAACAAAAAATTAGTTTTACGTCTTTACTGTGGACGTGACTGACAGCATAACTGTACATTGAAAGTGTATCAATCTATAATTAGTCATTGACTCAAATAGTTGAAGTAACTAACAAATTGGTCTCGTACAGGGATGTCTGTTCCTGGTAGTGACTTTGGAGGTAGTATAATTTTTCTATTTACAAACTCACGATAGAAAGCGGAATTTTTGAAGATACTACTATCATTATGCCACCCATACTACTAATATCAACAATAATGAAATTACAGTTGGGATAAACGAAAATACATGAAAAATCGGTCTTTGAAGGAATTCAATTCATTGCAAAGTAGGGAAATTCGCCTACCTCCTCTCTTTTGCGATTAATTTTGTGCACCCATTTTCTTTTTCATTTCCACCGTTTCAAAGCGAACATAAGAAGTAATTCTTCTTCGTCTGAGGAACTGCTAGACAATATAAATTCGAGTTTCAAAGTTGAAAAAATAACAAATCATAAATTCGCCACGACTCGTTCACGTTTTCTTTTTAACTGTTCTGGTCCGTCCTGATTTGTCCGCGTTAAGTTAGGCTCTTTCAGTCCGCAGCGGACAATCCGCGTTCTGTTTGACAAGACCTATACTGTTTCAAATGTTATACCTGAGAAGACTAATAGCCGTACAGTATCTAAGGTATTTTAATATAATATTTCTTACTTCATACACACAATGGATATAAGTGATACTACAATGCTAAGGTAAATGAACCAATGCATTACTGAACGTACAGTTATCCCACAAATAGCCAGAAGAAGAGTGCATTCAATAGCATATTTGGTTTTCATTTGCTACATTACTGTTGAACCTACAACTCATTTAATATGTAGGGTAGAGTGGTACAAGCACGATGATTATAATCTGCATAGGAGGTTGAAGGAGGTAGCTGGGATATATAGGAAAATTCTCTAACATTCAGGATGAGCATGGACAGATGGCACATGATATCGGAGAGAAGAAGGCAATATGGGAGCGATATATTGGCAATCTCTTTCCAGATGAAAGACCTCAGTTGGAGAATAACCTTGAGGGTGGAAATGATCTATCTGGGCCTGCAATTACAATTGAAGAAATTATTAGAGCATTAAAAACCTCAAAAAAATGGGAAAGCAGTTGGACCGGATCAGGTACCGGTTGAGATGCTCAAGTTACTTGACAATGAGGGTGTTAAGATGCTTCAAAGGTTTTTCAATCAAATTTATGATAGGGGAAAATTCCCAGTCAGATGGCTTGCATCTCTTTCTTTTTTTTTTTTTTTTTTTTTTTTTTTTTTTTTAGGGCGAAAAACCAGACGGTTATCATCGCCCGTTGTTCTACACGCGGGTGTAAAGGGCCCGAGTGTAGAACGTACTTGAATATAATATAATATATACTTTTTTATTTAAATATAACTCCTAAAACTAAAAATATCACAGATAAAGAAAAATTCATAAATAAAATTTACAGTAAAGAACATTTATTTTAAAAACTTATAAGATAAACATACAAACACAAACTTAAGTCTAATATCACAGTTGGAATGAACAACATTTATAAACTATCACATAAAAATCTTAAAAACTAGTATCACAGCAAACAATGTAATTTACATTAATATCACAGACCTAAAACATAAACAAAAGGCTGTAAATGGGCCACGAAAATAAAAAAAAAATAAAACACACAAATACACATATAACATAAAAACAACATTAACGTTTCCCCATTAGACATCTTTATATACACAGATGGATCTAAGAAATCTCAATGTTGAGTCTAAAACATGGCTATCGTCGCCGAGTACATCACGCAACTCGCAGGGTATTTTAAACCGCCGACGCAGAGCTGCGTAGCAGATGCAATCTACCAAAACATGTTTTATTGTCAAAGGACAATCGCATCTGCCACACGCTGGAGCATCACCAGACGTCATGAGATACCCATGCGTTAATCTGGTGTGCCCAATTCTAAGTCGAGCGATGACAACTTCTTCCCTTCTGTTCTTCCTCAGCGACGTAGGCCAAGGCTTAACGGCATGTTTGATATCACGTAGCTTGTTGCCATGAGAGCCAGTCCATTCCACCTGCCAGGAATCAGTGATGACACGCTTCACCAGGCCCACGAAATCTGACACAGTCAGATATTGCGTGAAAGCCGGTTGGCGTGCCGCCTCCTTAGCGGCCAAATCAGCAGCCTCATTTCCCGAGATTCCAGCATGACCCGGAACCCAGCAGAAAACAACGCTTACTCCTCTATCGTTAAGCTGCTTCACGGTGCCGTGGACATCTACAACTAGCGGGTGGCGTGAATATAAATCAGTAATCGACTGAAGGGCACTAAGCGAATCAGTGCACACCAACACCCGACGCCCACGCACACAGACTACAGATAGAGCTTTACTAATAGCGTAAAGTTCAGCCGTGTAAACACTGGTTCCCGCAGGTAATCCAAACAAATAGGTTCTCCCATTAGCAACAAACGAGCAACCAACTCCAACATCTGACTTTGATCCATCCGTGTATACAACCGTAGATGGTTTAATAGCTTCAACTAACTCACTGAAAATGCTATTAAATACCACAGAACTTGTGTCTGCCTTTGAGTATTTACACATTTCAAAGTTAATGTGTAACTGAGCGATGGTCCAGGGTGGAAAGAGACATGAATAACATGGGTACACACGAGGAATCGCAATACCGAGGTTGTTGCATATCCCCAACGCTCTTACACCGAATGGTGAAGGCAATCGGGCATTCATCAGATGCAAATCATGACAAGGGTTGTTGAGAATGATGTCATGCAAAAAATGATAAGGTCTAGCTTTCAACTTGGCAAAGTACGTCAATATAAGCTGCTGGCGACGTCTGTGTAACGACATTTCTCCACTTTCAACTAAGATGCTGACAACAGGGCTAGAACGAAAAGCACCTGTAGACAATCGTAAACATGAATTGTGGATCGTGTCAAGCATTCTCAGCGAAGTGGGAGTAGCAGATGAGTACGCTACAGCGCCATAATCTATACGTGATCGCACTAGAGCCTTGTAGAACCTTATCATACATGATCTATCAGCTCCCCAACAAGTACCTGTAAGAACACGCAGAATATCAACCACCTTTAAGCACCTAGCCCGTAGGTCTTTTATATGCGGAACCCATGTAAGTCTTTTGTCGAATATAACACCTAGAAACCTGATTTCAGTGCTAACTTCGATATACTGACCCATTAAATACAGTCTTGGAACATTATCAGTCCGTATTCGGCAAAACTGAATGCATTTAGTCTTCTCAGGAGAAAAACTAAAGCCAGTCTGCCGTGACCATTCCTCAAGACGGTATATAGTAAGCTGTAGGGCTCGTTCAGCTGAAACAACATTTCTAGATGCAACATATATCGCAAAATCATCTACAAACAACGAACATTTAACAGGGTATACGCAACTTTTCACAATATTGTTAATGGCAACCGCAAATAGGGTACAACTAATTACACTCCCCTGCGGTATACCATTTTCCAAATCAAACCTGTTTGAGAAACTCTGACCAACCCTTACACGAAATGATCGGTCATCCAGAAAGTCTTTAATGAAGGCCAACATGTTCCCAGCGATGCCCCACTCCCGCAAGGTATTAAGAATACCTCGTCGCCAAGCCGTATCATATGCTTTTTTCAAATCAAAGAATACGGCAACGAGGCGCTGCCGCAATGCAAACGCATTGCAGATAGCCGTCTCAAGGGCCACCAAGTGGTCTGTCGAAGACCTCCCTCTCCGAAAACCGCTCTGTTCAGGAGCGAGGAAGTCTGTTCAGGAGCGAGGAAGAGTGGGAAGTCATCCCACTTCCAAAAAAGAGTACTGCAACCAAATGTGAGGAGCAAAGACTTATCAGCATAATGAGTAATACTCTTAAAATTTTTCTCAAGGTTATCCAATACAGAATCTCCACAAAGTGTGAAGTGATATGGGATCCTCCCAGTTTGGATTTAAAAGGGGTCTTGGTACGAGAGAAGCACTGGTAGCAATCCAGGTACTGGTTCAGAAATGCTACGATCAGGGGAAAAATGTAATCTTGTGCTTCATAGATTACGAAAAAGCATTTGACAAGGTACAACATAGTAAACTTGTTCAAATATTGAGAGGACTTGACATAGATCAAAGGGATGTCCGATGTATAGAGGACTTATACTGGAATCAAACGGCTGCAGTGAAGATTGACAATGAAACTACAGAGGCACAGAGTATTGTTAGAGGTGTGAGACAGGGATGTGTCCTCTCCCCACTCCTGTTTAACTTGTATTCAGAAAGAATTTTCCAAGAAGCACTCGAAGGACAACAGTTGGGCATCAAAGTGAACGGCACATGGATCAACAATGTACGGTATGCGGATGACACGGTTCTTGTGGCGGATAACATGAATGACCTTCAACATCTCCTCAACACAGTTGCAGTGCATAGCAAAGGTATGGGAATAGATATCAACGTAAGAAAAACAAAGTTCTTAATAATTACTCGCAAACCAGATGAGTTTCAGAATTCAAAGCTAAAGCTCAACAATGAAGACATAGAGCGTGTGAAGAAGTTCAACTATTTAGGAACTTGGTTATGTGAAGACTGGTCATCAGATGTGGAAATCAAGTGTCGAATAGAGAAGGCACGGAGTGCATTTATAAGGTTCAGAAGCATCCTCACAAACACGGAATTTTACCTCAACCTTAAAATACGATTCACAAAATGCTATATATGGTCGGTACTTTTGTATGGCATGGAGGGTTGGACGCTGAAGGTTAACACCATGAACAGGCTGGAAGCATTTGAAATGTGGATCTACCGAAGAATCCTGAAGGTTCCATGGACAGCAAAAAGAACCAATGAGGAGATTCTGGAGAGGATAGGAAGGAAACGGGAACTGATGAGCACCATAAAAAAAGGAAGACCGCTTATCTGGGACATGTGATGCGCAATGAGAGGTACCATCTGCTGCAACTCTTAATTGAGGGGAAGATAGAGGGACGGAGAGGAGTGGGCAGAAGGGGGATGTCGTGGCTACAGAATATCAAGCAATGGACAGGGATGGAGGCCGCAGGAGACATAATACACACGTGTGGTGACAGGGAAAAATGGTCAGCGGTGATCGCAAACATTCATTAATGGATAGCAGACAAAGAAGAAGAAGAGAGTGGTACAATTTCGATCATGGTACAATTTCGATCATTCATAAAATTTACGGTAAATTTCGACGGCTAATGTTGGTAAACGTGTTCTTCAATATGGCGCTGAAAGCTTCGATGAAAAGGTGTGTGTTCGAGCAGTTTCTGTTCATCTAGGTTGTTTATATAATTCAGCAGCGATTAATATTTCATCACAGGTAAATATAACAATACTCATTTTCTCTGTTTACATAATTTTTAGCTTTACATTAATGTAAACTGTGAAATCAACGAAAGTGATAGACTTGTTTGCTTGTACGCATCGTAAACACTGCTTTTTTGGGTGCCTCAACATCAGTAGTGGCGCATTCTATCGACTACAAAGTGAAATATTTGCAAATATTTTTAACAACTAGAGACAGTACAATTTCGATCACAGCATGTGGTACAATTTCGATCATTGAAACAACATGGTACAACTCTGATCATTGAATTCAAATGCTTCTTAAGGAAATTTTGCTTTCAAAAATATCGTCTAGATGAAAAATATTTGAACCCAATAGTAATAGGCTAAATAAAATTCTTCATAATTGTGTAAGTAGGGTACACAATCAAACAAATTATTTAAAAATTTCCACCTAGGCCTTTTATTTTAAAATTGGAATATCAGTACAATAGCCAGCCCATAATAAGCTTTGCTGGATCTATTTTATGTATAATGTTAGTTACTATTATAAGGTATTAAATGAAAATTGTTTTTATTTATTTATTCAGAAATGCCGAGGAAGAAAAATGAAAAATCCATCTACCAGAAGTGGTCTAACATAGACATGGAGAAAGCACTGCAATCCCACATCAATGGACATCTCTCCATCAGAGGAGCAGCAGAACACTTCAGAGTTCCTTACACTACGCTACAGAATCGAGTGAAGAGGTTTCAGTACCGGCAGGCAGGCTGTGAACCTCCAGCAGGAGACAAAAGCATTGAACATCCAACAGTCCTGACAAATGAGCAGGAATCAATACTTGTAAGTAGACTTTTGTACTTAGACAGCCGAGGATTATGGTTAACACCTCTTAAGTTAAGAAAAGCGGCATATGAATTTGCTGTGATGAATGAAGTAAAGCATCCGTGGCGAGATTGTGTAGCTGCTGGAGTTGACTGGTTTCGGGCTTTTCTCCGACGCCATCCAGAGCTGAGACTGAGAAAACCCGAGAACTTAAGCAGAGCCAGAGCAGAAGGCTTAAATAAAACTGAGGTAGAAAATTATTTTTCAGTTCTCGAAAACGTTTTAACAGAATTTAATCTGTTTAACAAGCCAGAGAGAATTTATAACGTTGATGAAACTGGGTTTCCACTAAACAATCGACCATCTAAGGTAATCAGTAGGAGGGGAAAAAAGGAAGTAGTTGCTCTAACCAGTAGAGAACGAGGAGAAAACATCACAGTTGTATGTTGTTTCAATGCAGCGGGTAGTTATATTCCTCCCATGGTTATAATGAAGGGTAAAAAACAGATCACAGAATTTAAAGACCACCTACCCAGAGGTTCAGAAATCCACATGAGTGACTCTGGTTGGATTAAGGACGATCTGTTTCTCATTTGGCTCAAACATCTTACCAGATTCAAATACGAGGGAAAAATTGTTCTTATTCTAGACAATCATAATACTCATACAAATCTCGAGGCTCTTGAATATTGTAGAGCAAACAATATAAAAATGGTTGGATTACCTCCTCACACGAGTCATTCTTTACAGCCGTTAGACAGAACACTTTTCAAATCTTTAAAATCTGAATATTTCAAAAATGCAAACAACCGGCAAACACAAAACCCAACTGAAGGCATTACAAAATTGAGATTTTGTAGACTGTTCACTGCCGCATGGAATGAAAAAGCGACGGTAGGTAAAGCTGTAAAAGGATTTGAATGCACTGGTGTTGTTCCTTATCAGCCTAATATTATTCCTGATGAAAAGTTTGCACCGTCCAATATGTTTCTTTTTGATTCCACTTTGACTGTTCAATCCGATCCTTCAACTTCTAGCTGTAATCTCCCACCTACTCCAAGACCCTCCAATCCTTCAACTTCCAAGTGCAATCTCCCACCTATATCCTCTATAACATCACTGTCCGCTCTTACTGATTCTACCACTCCAACAACTACACCGATCGCCAGTTTTTGTCATTTATCACCAGAAGAATCATTCAGAAAAGTTTTACCTACTCCTGAGAAGAAATCTCCGAAAAGAAAACATAAAAATAAAATGACATCAACTCATTTAACATCTGACGAGTATGCCAAAAGTAAAAAGAAACTAATTTACAAAAGAAATAAAAAAAGTCATGCCTTGTCTGAAAAACCGCAATTACTTAAAGGTAAACGGGCAGTAAACGAGCAAATTACAAGTGACCCCAAAAATCATATTGGTACTCTCGGCAAAATACGTACGGAATCAGCTGAAATTCAACCTGCAGAAGAAAACGTGTGGTTTCTGTAAACTGGATTACTTTGATGAAAAATCAATCGAAAAAGGCGACTGGATCAAATGCCAGGAGTGTTCAACATGGTATCATGAAGTATGTGTTGGTGCACGAGGAAAAAAAATGTTTACGTGTGGAAAATGTGTGTGATCAGAATTGTACTAAACAGTGATCACAATTGTACCACCTATGGTACAAATTCGATCAAAAACTTTCAATTGGGTTTTCTTTATTTTTATCTCTAATAATAAATATTTTGAATTGTTTGTGTTTTAAAATTATTAAAAAATATGTATACAATTATTATATAATGTCAAATCAAAAATAAATGTTTTAGTAAACTAAAAATTGACTTTTTTTCAAATTTTGATCGAAATTGTACTACCTTACCCTAGTAGGAGAAGAATTAAAGGAGAAATATGCTTCATTTCCCTCCTACAAGAAATCAACATGTTGGTTCTTTAAAATTTTAGGCCTAAACTATAGCTCAGGAGATTTTCTCATTTTAGAGAAAATAATTTAAATATTTTTCAAACATGGCAAACACTCCTGAAAGCAAGCTAAAAGTCTTTGACCCTACAATTAGAGCTTCATCAGCTATATCAGAAAATTATCAAAATTTTGTATTTTTAAATTCTGGTTTTATTTGCAGCAACTAAAAGATCAATCTATATTTAAATTCTCAAGAAAACTTTTTTGACAATTAAATGTTCTAAAAAATAGCGTCTGAGTATGTTCTTTGGTATGCATTAGTTAAACAATTATTTGAGAACAAAGAGGAATACAATGTAGCGTTCACTGAACCTGTGCACTCAATCCCTCTTGTCAGGCCACTCCAGTTGCAACAGGTTCTAACATCATCACTATGCTACAGGAATAGTTTAAACCCTAGACTGCATAGTGATCCTAAAAGTGATCACGTTTTTAGATTGAAAAAATCTGCTTATCATGATTCTAAAAGTCATCAACATGCATTCCAGCACTATCTATGTGTATTCAGCTTGATGTTTCCCAAAAAATCTGTACAGAATGCAGCACTATATAATAACTGTTGAGTAAAATATCATATGATCACTGCCTTCTGTAGATCTGTGACTTAGCTGTTTTTGAATTCATTACTAATTATACAGTAATTAAATTTAAACAATGTAAAAATTATTTTTAATTTTATTATTTATTTTATTTTTATTTGGTATATCTAAATTTAAATTAGGGTATTATATAAATTTGTATTTTGGTAAATAAATCATGATCCTAAAAATCATCATCATGCATTCCCCATGGTTGAAGTAGCATAACCTCAATGTTGTGTTTGGGAAGCTAGTTCTTAGTGTTTCTTGTGATCTGGCGTTGTTTTGTGAAGTATTGTGCCGTTTATTTTAATATTTTATTCTATTATTTAATTGTATTTTGGTGTAATGGCCGAAGAACATGTATATGTTGTCGGTGAAGATGGTGAACTGCAGGAAATATCCGAAGAAATTATATTTTCAATTCCAGTGCCGGTTGATAGTGAAGATGAGTCTGATATGGATGAAGATGAAATGACCACAGATAAAAATTACTTATTCACAAGTAAGGTAAATAAAAATATTTTTTAATTTATCAGAAAAAGAAATACCAGTATTACATTTTGATCAACCTTCCACCTTGAGAGGTTACTTTTCTTTGATGGGTTTAAATTAAAATAATAATGCATACCAGTAGTAGCTTATTTATATTTTTCCTGGTATGAGCAAAGCTAAGGGAAGTTTAATGTTAGTAGTTCTTTTAGAATCAGCTGATCAACGCTGTGATGTTTTCGTACTCAATATTTATTAAATTGCTGAAGGAAAATAAGGTAGAATCATTTCATTGTTTTGTTTTAAATATAATTTTTTTTTGAAATAATGTTTATAATTGTTTTATAATTCGAATTTGGTGCGTATTCCGTGATTACCGTGACGTCATGTGTTTTTAGTATTGAGTGCGTTATGAAGTGAAAAAAGTGCGATTACAAATTAAATCAAATTTCAGTTAAACAAATATAAAACCACGTTTCAGCGATATTTAAATATAAAACCAAGGAATAAAACATCAAACTTCAAAATAAATAAAAAACTGACCGACGAAATATATATTAACCAAAAATCGTCCTTGCTTATTTAAATTTCATAGTACAAATTATCTCCGCATCAAGCGTTAACATCCAACTTGCGACGAGTTAAGAATCTATCCTGAGTCAAGTCAGTCGGTGTTTGGCAGTTAGCGTTAATAGATCAAATTAAAAAACCTGATCGGATGGAAGACTAATTTTCGGTCCAGCCCCTAGGAACGCGTCGTCATGGTGCAAGAAAAGGAATGGAGGCCTGCATACATCGAACTCGGGTGGTATGATACAGCCAAGGTAAAGCGACGATTTAATTAATCATAATACTATGAACTGTTTCCATAATAAAAAAAAATCACCAATGATAGAACATGCAGACAAATATAAAACTTAATGCTACAAATGAGTATCTTCTAAAAAAAACCGCGAGAGACGATTTTCACGTGATATCGCGAGTCGTTAACTACGTCCGGACTTTTAATATGCCTTCAGCAACAATCTTATAAAGTTTTAATCAGAGCTCATAAATTATTTTTTTTTATCATTTTATTATTTTTGGATCCAATTCAAATAACATATTTAATGACGTCTTATCCATTCACTCATTTAAATTGTAGCTTACTTAAATATTAAATTCATTTACATAACGTTTTATTTGGTACAAAAAAAAAATAATAATCTTTTTACTTCACTGAAATCTAACTGATAAAATCAAACAAATTTTATTCAAACATAAAAGTATTTTGCAATTAAGTTTAAGTGTTATAATATTCTCTTTTTTTTAATGTGTCATGGTTATAAAATGTATATGGTTTTTGTTTCTAGATGATAAATTTATTTTTATTTTATTTTTTTTATTATTAAACTGTTTCAATGTTTCGTAAATGGTGTTTTTGTGTTAATTTCTTTCATCTGACCCAGCAATTCGTGAATAACAAGAATTTGGAATAAGTTTCTTTCTTTAATTTTTTTTTATATTATTTTGGTTTAAGCGTTATCCGTTGTGCGAAATTTTAAATTCAAGTAATTTTTGTTTTATCATTAAATTCATTTTACATTTTATATTTTTTTTTGTTTTGTTTTTGTTTTTTCAATAAAAAATTTACACACAACCTCCAGAGACATAGAAGATGACCGTCCGAACCCCGAAGTAAACAATCCTAACCCAGTAGTGATTGTACCAAGTACTTCCAAAGACTTTTTAAAAGAAAATTTACAGTGGAAAAAAGAAGGATTAAAAGTTGAGGACAGTGAATTTAAAGGTAAAACTGAATTACCTCAACATATTTTAAACTTAAAAACACTATATGAATTTTTTAATTATTTTTTTAGCAACCAGCTGATAGATAATATTAGTGAGGAATCCTCATTGTACAGTGCACAGATTGACCCAGCCAAGCCAGTAAATGTGTCCATGAATGACATTCAGAAATATTTGGGTATCTGTACTCTATCTTCAGTGGTTGTTATGAGAAATATTCGCTTATACTGGCACTCACTGATAGGCGTTGATATCATTAAAGAAACCATGGGTGTTAACACATTCGAAAAAATCAGACGATTCCTTCACTTCAATAACAACAGTGAACTTCAAAATAGTGATGATCAAATTTTTAAAATAAGGCCTCTATTTGATTATCTAGTAAATAAATTTAAAACAATTCCAATAGAGGAAAGCCTTAGTGTTGATGAGCAGATCTGTGCCACAAAAGCAAGGCACCATTTAAAAGTTTATATGCCGAAGAAGCCACATAAATATGGATACAAAATCTTTTTGTTGTGTGGAGTATCTGGTTTCGCGTACAATTTGGAAATATACACCGGCAAAGACAATATCTGCCTTGAAAATGAACCTGATCTGGGTGCAAGCAGCAACACTGTTGTACGATTGACTAGGTCTGTCCCTTCCCATCAAAACCACAAAATTTACTTCGATAATTATTTTACTTCGCTTCCCTTATTAAATTATTTAAAAAAACGAGGTATTTTTTCTCTAGGCACTGCTCGAAGAAACAGAATTGTTAACTGTAAGCTTCCAGATAAGAATGAAGAAAAACATTTAGATCGAGGACATATAATTGAATATGTAGGAGATTTTGATGGAACTAAAATATCTAATGTTTTTTGGAAGGACAGTAAACCAGTGATAATGCTGTCGACCTTAGCTGGTGCTGATCCCATCTCTAGCACAAAAAGGTATGATGGGAAAAAAAAGAAAAAATTCAAGTACCATGTCCTAGAGTAATTACAATTTATAATAAGCATATGGGTGGTGTGGACAATCTTGATAGTCTGATAGGCAGGTATCGTGTAATTATGAGAAGCAAGAAGTGGTATATGCGTCTCTTTTACCACCTTCTTGACATTACAATCATAAATTCTTGGCTTTTGTATAAAAGGGTGTTGCAGCAGACACCATCAACATCCCACCAAATGTCATTATGTGAGTTCAGAATTAATTTGGGAGAAAAATTATGTAAAATTGGCACGTATGTTACTCCAAAGAGAGGAAGACCTGCATCAACTGAACAAAACAAAATATCAAAAAAACACAAACCAGCTGGACATAGACCATCAGAAGATGTGCAGCATGATCAGGTTTCGCACTGGCCTACACACACCGATAAAAAGATGAGGTGCAAAAATGGCCAATGTTTTAAGTACACCGTCATAAAATGTGTCAAGTGTGATGTGTATTTATGTTTAAATAAAAACAAAAACTGTTTTATTGACTTTCACCAGTAGGTTTTTAAAATAGTTTAGTGTTTATTTTTCTAATATAGTGTATTGTAACAGGAACGAAGGAGAGACGAGAACACACATGAATGTTCCAGAAATTCTATTCATAAAAATACTTAATAAATAATAATAGTACATTTACTATTGATAATAGTAACAAGAGGGAGTAATAAAGACAGAAATAACAATACACAATAGATCAGTTTTGTAAATGACAGATTGTAACCATAAAAGTGTCTATTCATTCATAAGGGTATTGTGTGTTATAAAAAGGGTATTTTTATAAAGTTGTTTACGTTTTCTATTTACAATAGTTGACCTATTAACAAAAGGGATTTTTCTAGCATTCATTAATAAAGAGTTATTATTGTTGTACTTGAGTAGATTTCTCTAAATTGTTCTGGAACGGTCCTTGTGAGTAGGTATAAAAAGAGACCCGCCCCGAGGCAGTCAGTCAGTATTCGTGTGATCTTTGCCGAAGAGTGACGGGTGTGTATTACAGGTTATACATCCGAGTATCGTATCCGTGCGAGATTATTATACCGTTTCTTTGTTGTGTGTGTGTATTGTAAAGTTGTTAATGTGTAGTTTTGTGAATTCAGTTTGTGTTGTATGTTAGTGTAATCTATAAAAGTAATTGTAAGTAGGCTAAGTAAGTTGTAAGTTATTTATTGTTTATCTAGCTTAAGTGAATCATTAAATAATTTATTGTGTTATTTAATTATAATTAGTTTAATCATTATTTTGTAATCTTTTAGTCTAATAAATATTTGTAATTTGTAAACTTTAGCGTATTAATTATTTAATAACCTAGATCCCGAAACGGACCTTAGCAATAAGTGTCACAGTATTTTATTTTATTTTTGGTATTAGATTCAGTGTTTTTTTAAATAATAATATTTTGTGTTTTTATGGAAATTCTTTAGTGTAAATATTAGATAATCATTTATATAATTAAAAAAGTGTTTTTTATTGTACAATCTGTGTGCTACATTATTACTGAAACATATACTACATCAGCAAAGTCACAATACCAAAGGTAAGATTTTCACCCATTCATTGCACGCAAATGCATGATGATTACATTTAGGATCATGGTATAAAAGGGCCCAAAACGAAGTTTAGGTGTAGCTAAGAATTTTTTCAATATTTTTATGGTAATCAGGAGCTCTTTTTACATAATATAGATTTTTTTTTTACAAAAAGAAAAATTCATGCAGTGTAGGGTTAAGAAATATGCCTATTGTGGCCAATCGATGACTTTTACAATTTGATGATTTTATAACTGACAATGGTTTACAATCATAACTATTAGATAAAAGCCCTCAACCATTCATCAACTAAATAATATTATTCTATTCTTCAATGATGTACAACGTATTCGTTTTGTGTCATTATTCCTCATTGTGTGTTAAAAATACCGAACTGAATTTTTAGAGACTATTTACCTCCTCTAGGGTAAGGGGAACACACTACTATACAGTTAATCCCCCAATAACATGTTGGATTTCAATTATTTTACCTGCTTTAAAAATTCACATCTAGCTACAGTAATAATTACTTAATAAATCCATTTGATTTATTCACTTAAACTTAAGAACTTAGCTACTCAGTTAAAATCAAGATAAAGAACTATCACAGCTACTTCAACTATAATTACTAACAAACTCCCCTTAAAATTGCAGACTTAACTGAAAATGGAACAATCAAAGAAACAAAGTGATCAACAAAACAAATGCCAAAATTAAATTTACTACACCAACAATAAACCAAGCACCTCATACAGCGTGATAATGGTCAAAAGAAGTAAGCATCATATTTAACTTAAATTAAAAATTTCAAGCATACTGGCATAACAAAATTTTTTCACAATTTTATAATGCAGCTTTTTATCATTACCAATCGTAGATATTTGCTCCTAATATAAATAGCATGTGTAGTGCAAGTAATATAAGTGTTGGGCTGTAGAGATTAGGTACCGGTACTTTTTAGACGCCCATTAAAGTAATCATAAACTTAACAAAACTGTGGTTTTAATTTAAGCAACAAGATATATTTCAGACAAAATTATTTTGAAAATAATGTGTATTTATAGATTTTGCTGAAATAAAGATTACGATTATCATTATTTCTAATGTAAACTAGTAACCCAATGATTGACAAAAAATATTAGAATGAAAAATATGTATGCATTATTTCAAGTGCTCACAACTGAATATCAGTACGCTTACTGAATTGATAGCAAATGTAGTTGTGGTTCCATCAGGTAATTGAGCTGTAGCTGACACAATACATGCTCCGCAACCACCTTCCAAGCACATAAATTTTGTTCCTCTTAAATGTGCATGTTCTCTTATGAATGTGTTCAGACTGGTGTTTACAGGAAGTTCTGAAACTGATGATTAAAATTTTATAATAAATCATTCAATAAATTTGAAAACATTATACTATACATAAATATCCGGAGAAAAAAATTAATTCTTGATCAACTCATATTTTTATGAAATGAGGCAGTTTCTTGTAAAATTGATGGACCAGACTGTGAAAATTTTTGATTGATCATTTTACATACCAGAAGATCTTAAGCAAATAAAGATAGTCTGTCATTTTGAGTCAAAAGGAACCATAATTATAAAAAATTGGAATTTAATACACTTAAATGAAAAAAATACTGGAATAACAGTGAACCCCGGTTATCCGACCCTCGGGTTTACCAACCTAATCACAAAAAAAATTTAATTTTTTTTTTTACTAGCCCATAATTCAAAATTATCAAGTACAAATTATTATGATTTTTGTATTCACCAGTCATATTACAATTTTTGTAATTAAACATTGTGTAAAATTCGTTTTCAGGTTAAAAAATTAACCAGTATTGTGCAATATAGAATACCATGTCTGTTTTTACTCTAGTCGCTAAATAACGAAACCACATTACTACTCGCCGATTCTAACCCAACCTTTGTACGTACACTACGCTAGGTCATTGCTTTTCCCTCACAATGTCACCAGTTTCCTGATAGAGAATATAGAGAATAAGTTCTTTGTATGACTTGAGATATTTAAATACTTTGTATAACAAAATTTAAATACACCCGAAGAAAGTGAACATAGGAATAGGTATAATGTAGCTAGAAAACTCTATAGAAGTGAAATTAACCTTGTAAAACAAGAAGCCAATTCACAAAACATTGAGACTTCTGGAAATAAGTGTAAGGCCGCGTGGAATATAATTAATAACGAAAAAGGGGGAAGAATAAGGCATATTTGGCAACTATTGAGTCAGAGAAGCTTAATGATTTTTTGTTACTGTATCAGATCGGATAATTTCCAACCGTTTAAAGAAAAGTTTTGAAGGTATTAATATGGTAAAGAAATACATTGCAGATATAATAATCTAAATCCCACTCGGTTTTATAAGAGTGAAATTTTTTTTTGAAGATATCCATAGATGTGTCTCAGTGCTTTCCCCATCTATGAGTGAAGACTATTATGGTTTATCAAATAGACTGCTTAAGGAGATAATTGATGTAATTGTTATACTATTATGTGGTTTATATAATAAAATGTTATAGCAGGAAGTTTTTCCGAGTGTTCTAAAATTTATAAAAGAAATTACAATTTATAAAAAGGGTGAAAGGTCTTGTCCGGCTAACTATTGGCCAATTTCTTTAGTTCCACTTCTTGGCAAGGCTTTTGAATCATGTATTAAGGTTCAACTCTATGAGCATTTTATGATAAGTAATCTTCAGTGTAAGGAACAGTTTGGTTTCATTCCCAGTCGTAATACAGTTAGTCAGGGCTATTGAATGCATAATTGAAAGACTTTTGGAGGGTTTCGAGGAAAGCTTAATTACCTACGCAAATTTGATTGACTTGTCTAGAGCTTTTGACTGTGTCCCGCATGATTTGCTTATTGACAAGTTAAAATTTTATGGTGTCCAGCATAATGAACTAAACTTTTTTAAGTCTTACCTCGGCAACAGACAGCAAATGGTTTTTTCAAAAAAAATAATAGATCTGATTTTAAGAAAATAAACGCTGGTGTCGCACAGGGGTCAACTTTGGGACCTTTTCTTTTTGTTGTTACTAATAATGACTTTGCAAATCATATAAATAACTTTAAGGGTTCATCTGTTCTGTATGCAGACGATACCACCCTGATAAGTCAACGTAACAATACTAATGCACTTATGGATAAAGAAAAGAAACTCATGGCTGAGGCTGTAACATGGTTTCAGGTTAATGGTTTTTGGTCAATGAAAACAAGACTGAAAAATTTTTATTTTTTGCTAATAATAAAAATCATCTGATTATTGTACATCTGTTAAATTGCCGGGGATTGTATTGGATAGTAAATTGATTTGGGCTGATCATGTAAATAATTTACATGATAATTTCGTGATAATTTTTTACATAAATAATTATTATTTACTCCTGGTACGGTGGTATAAGAGTTTCATGTCAAGACACAATTTGACTCTCCGCCAACCCGAAAATCTGTCCAGTGCCCGTGCGAGTATGATGACTGTAGATGTGAAAGAAGAGTTTTTTCAAAAATTAAAGAAGTTTATAAAGAAACTCGGTGTCACTGGAGCAGATATTTACAACGTCGATGAAACGGGGTTGACTATGGTGAATAAGGGCGGAAAAATTATTGCGCCAAAAGGAGCAAAAAGTGTTTCAATGAAAAAAGCGGTGAGAGGAGCGAAAATATTACATTGGTTCAGTGTTGTAATGCAACAGGCTCTATAATTCTTCCTCCATTGATCATATTCAAGGGAGTCAGATTGAATGAAGATCTCATGACTGGAGCACCTGAAGATACTATTTTCGCTACTTCTCCCAAAGATTTCTCCAAGGCTTCTCCCAAATTTTCTACATGTAGTTTGTGAAATTTTTAAGTATGATCCCTGCTAGACGTCCTGTGTTGCTTCTATTGGATGGTCACGCGTCCCATCTCAGTAAGGAAACGCTGGCTCTGGCAAGTGAGAACAATATTCATATGTTGATGTTCCCTCCTCACACAACAAATTTATATCAACCCTTAGATGTCAGAGTATTTGGTCCTCTTAAAAAGGCTTTCTCTGAAGAATGCACAAAACTAATGAGAAGAAACAAAAAGAAACATCTTAATAGGTATGACTTTGCTAGAGTGTTAACTCCAGCTTGGGAAAAATCGGTAACAACTGCCAACATTATCGGTGGATTTAGAGGTAGTGGGGTTTGGCCAATAAATCCTGCGGCAATCAAGTCTCATCGTTTAATTGACTGCGGTGATGTCTCAACTTCTGATGCGATTGAAACTGATAGCCTTTCTAATCAGGAGGCTCAGCCAGGTCCATCTAGTAGTACTGAACCTGCTGCTGAAAACCCGTCTCCAGTAATTCAAGTAATACACGATCTATTGAAACCAGAAACAGTAACAACAAAACGGTCCAAAGTATCACAACAACACGATGTGTTACGTCAGATGAATTTTTTAAGGAGATGGAGGAAAAAGAAAGAGAACGAATTCAACCGAAAAAGAGGAAAGTACACTTGAATGAAGAATTCAGTTCCGATAGCGATCAACAAGACATCGAAGATGGCGAAACACTGGATGAAAACTTGTGCACTGAATGTGGTGGACGGTACGAAGATTATTTTCAAGGAGAAAGTTGGATTCAGTGCTACCGCTGTAAACAAACGGTGGTATCATCAGATGTGCCAAAATATGAGAAATAATGCACGACCAAAACAGTTTCTTTGCTTGAAATGTAAATAATCATTTCATAGTAGTAGTTGTTTAAAATCATATTTTTATAGTAGTTTAAAATTCTCAAATAATGCTTGTAATATTTTTTTCCAGTAAATGCCTTAATTTTTAATTACTCGTAGTTTCTTGTGTACTAGTAGTAACTAATTAAAAATGTAATCCGTAGTTAATAGCTTTGTAATTAAACATATATCTGAATAAAAATACAAATAACGTATCAGATAATTTAAAAAAAATCAATTATGTAAAACATATAAAGAGCATTAAACATTTCATAAACCCAAAAACGAACTCTGATCCGCAATTAGTTCCTGTCACTAGTTATGGATCAGTCGATTTTTTCGTTTTCCCAGACAATATAGACACAAGCGCCATCTAGTATGTCAGTTTACAAGTTCTATACACATGCCACATGAATGCAGAAAGCTATTCTCCAAGAGATCCACAATTAGTGCCTAGGGTCTAGTTTCGGATCAGAAGCAGTTTAACACATTACGCTCATAATGTGACACTTAGATGTAACAGATCCAATATTAAATGTTTACATTTTCATCAGTAGACATCAAATAAAATATAAACAATTAAAACACCACTTTATTACAAGAAGGAAGAAAGTTTTATTAGTTTATTGATAATGTGATCTTAAATTAGTTCCCTTACCCTAATGCAAAAATTAAATCACTTTGTTTCGGTAAAGAGCAACTTAATGTTATACGGGACTTAATGCTTCATCAACGTAAATCTCAAAGAACTCTCCATTTACTAAGTAAATCTGTAAATGAATCACAGTTACCACAAAGTAGTACATGTTCAATTTCGATGGACTTGCAACAAGTAGATATTATTTTGTCCAACCTTAACGCATAGTAATTTGTTTTATTCTCATCAGTTGTCAAATTATAATTTCGGCGTTCATGTAGGTGATACTGGTAATAGCTTCATGAGCATGTGGCATGAAGCCATTGCAGGTCGAGGAGGAAGTGAAATAGCTTCATGCCTCTAAAGTTTTGCCAAATGTAACAAATAAAAAACACATACAGATCTGGTGCGATAACTGTGCTGGGCAAAATAAAAACAAGATGATACTTGTAACTCTCGTGTATTTTATAGCAAAAAAACATTCTTCAATCATTAACCTTAAATTTCTGACTTCAGGGCATAGCTACATGCTCTGCAACCGTGATTTTGGCGACATCGAAAAACGAAAGAGACGCTGTAAACCGATGGTACCTGACGAACTCCAGACAAAGGATGTAGTAAGAGTAGCAAGATGCAATAACCCGTTTAATGTAATAAAAGTGAATAAGACCGATTTCATTGAATTTGGAAAGTTAGCCGATATGTTTATAAATACAAGTAAAAATGCAAATTTATAGCTAAACTTTCATGGATTAGATTTGATAATGATAAGCCAAAAATCATTAGAACTAAGAAATCATTTACAGAGTTAGAAGACTCGAATGATTATCACATTTTTAAGAAAGATCAAAGTATGAAAGGTCTTGCTGATATAACTGATTTACCAAAGTTGGAAGCAAAACATGATATGAGAGCAGAAAAAAAGAGAGATTTGCTCAATTTGCTTGATTATATGGATGTGAAATATCACAACTTTTATGAAGAAATTTGCACTTTAAATTAATAGGTAAGATAAAATAAAAAAATTAGGTATATAAGTAATTTTGTTAAAATATTTAATTGTAGAGGATCAATAATAAAAATGGTATTTATCATAAAACTTAGTTTCATTATTTTCTAAAAATAAAACCGTAAGCTACATTCTGGCATTTATACCTTTTTTCATGAAATTCCGGTGGTTGTTATGCTATATTTTATGAAATGCAGTGTTTCATTCATAAGCTGCATAAAATATTTCAGTATTTTCATTGAAATATAAACCTGATCCCAAAACACTGCTGGTCTTGTAATGTTTACGCTAAATAAATAGAAAATCCAAGAACAAAACGTTTTTATCGTTTCCTGAAAAATTTTTATTTTGGCATTTACACTGTTTACCACAATAAATGATAGTAGGCAAGATAAGGCCAAGGAAAGATCCGTGGCACTGTACGGAAGATAAGGACTTAATTAAAGAAGAATTAGAAAACTTAGGCCATACTGTTAGATCTATTACAAATGTGTTACACCGACAAAGGAAACTTTTCCTCTATTTTTTTATACATCTGGAACCCAATCCCAACAAGAAGGATATTTTTGAGGTTACTAAACTTAATTGTATGATCGTAAGTTTGGAACCTCCACTTGTCAAACGTGAGATTGTACAGTGTACGCGTTGACAACGGTATGGTCATACCAGGAATTAGTTCAATAGACCATGTTGGTGTGTTAAATGTGGAGATGAACATATAACAAACAACCCCCCAAATTGAAATTTTGGAGCCGTCAAATGTGTTAACTGTGGCGACAAATATCCGGCCAGTTATAGAGGATGCCAGATATATCAAAAATATAAAAATAAAATTTACGGGACACACCCAGCCCAGAATACAAAATGTGTCAATCTCTAAACGTTGCTGTTTCTGAAACAGTTAAATTGACAAGATCAGTAGGTATTTCTAGCAAACTTTCGCTTGCAGACACAGTCAAAGGGGGTTCTCGTATTACTCAACCAACTAAGGTAGCTGAACCGATGTCAGGTAATGACTGAAACATTATTCCAGTCATCGAAAAAGTTTCTCAGGTTTGAAGTAATGATTGATCGAATAATGGATAGCGTAATGACTGCTGTCGTGTCCGTTATGAACCAAAAATAATGTCCTGCTTGAAAATTGTAACCTGGAATGCTAACGGCTTTTCTGGTAAACGGCAAGAAACAGAAACATTTTTACAGATTAACAAAATTGATATTCTTCTTGTAAGTGAGACACGTTTTACTACAAAACACATGCGCGTTTTCCCGGATATGGAACTTATACAACAAACCACCCATCCAGAAACGCACGTGGAGGCACGGCAGTGATCGTCAAAAATAATACTCAACACACCCTATCGGTAAACTGGGTAATAAAATCTATACAATCCACCAGCGTAATAACTGACAGCCCGTTAAGAAGTATAAATATTGCAGCAGAATATTGTTCACCAAGACATACAGTTTCTACACAGAAGTTCTCTAACTTTTTTAGCTGTCTTGGGTCTAAATTTATAGTAAGCGGAGATTGGAATTCAAAGAATACATATTGGGGGTCTCGATTAAACAACAGCTCTTTAGGTCACTTGAGCAAAATAACTTAGATGCTGTTTCAACTGGTGAGCCTACGTATTAGCCTACAGAACGGAATAGGATCCCTGATGTTTTAGATTTTTTGTCTGTAAAAATATATCAAATAATTACTTCCAAATAGCATCATTCTGTGGGCTATCTTCTGACCAAAGCCGTTATTCTACATTTATCGTTCATGCTGTCTTTAAAGAAACGTCCCCAGTTCTTTTTAATAAATATACAGATCTTAGTCTCTTCCGTCAAGAGAACGATGATAAAATAAATTTGAACACATTTTTAAAAACAAAGATTGAAATCGAAAATGCTATAGACAATTAATAAAATATATTCAGTTAGCGGCCTGGGCTAGCACCCCTTTACTAAAACAAAATTGTAACACTGAAATAAAATAATATCCTTTACACATCAGAGGAAAATCGAAGAACGCAGGCAAGCCAGAAGGATCTGGCAAAATAGTAGATATCCGGTCAATAAAAGAAGATTCAACACAATTTCTCGACAACTTTTTTTTTTGTTTAACGTCAACAACTGAGGAGAATAACTACCAATAACTGTCGTCGACAACTGAGGAGAATGATACGAACATATAAGAATGAAACATTTCAGGATTTTTTAAACAATTTGACCCCTAATAAAGAAACAAACTACTCCTTGTGGAAGGCAGCTGGGAAATTTAAAAAGCCAACAACCAACGTCCCACCAATTAAAAAAAATGCTGAACATAGGCGAAGAATAACAGTGAAAAGCTTATTTCTTTTCAGAACACTTACCATACGTACTCACTCCATTTGAAGGCAGTTTAAATGATCAAGATGAAGAAATAGATGAATTCCTGAGTTCTACGTTCCAACTCTCGCTTCCAATTAAAAAATTTAAATTGAATGAACTTAAAAGAGGAATAAACAAAGAAATATTTGGAAATAAGGCGCCAGGATATGATTTAATCAATGGTAAAGTTTGAAAACAACTGCTATCGGTAGCTCCGATTTTTTTACATATTGTTAACGCAATAATTCGTACAGGCCATTTTCCTGCACAATGGAAAATTTTTCAGATCATATTAATTTTAACCAGGAAAATACCCATAAAGTATTACTTCATATCGTCCAATAAGTTTATTGCCAGCGCTTTCTAAATTATTTGAAAAACTTTTGTTTAAAACAAATGTCTCATATTTTAACCCACTTAATTCCAAATCATATATTTGGTTTCTGGAAAAATTATTCAACCATTGAACAAGTGAAGATAGTTACTTGAGCGATTGAGAAAGCGTTTGAAGACAGGCTTCATTGCTCCATAGTATTTTTGAACATATGCCAGGCGTTTGACAAAGTGTAGCACGTTGGTCTAAATTACAAATTGGAGAAATTAATGCCACATTCTCTTTATGTTATTTTGAAATCTATTCTATATCTTATTTTGAAACGGTTGTTTGTAAACAAGATTACACCATTAAAGTTGTGACCGGTAAACAATTAAAAATCTCTGCAAGAACTATTGAAATTTATAAAACTCTGTTAGACCTTATTCGCAAAGAAAATTTAATAGGCCACACATTAACTCCAAAAGACGAGAAAGCTTATAGGGTTGTTTTAAAAAACCTATACTTTTCCACCCCTGAGGAAGACATCCGAAACGAAATAGAACATCTCGGCCATAAAGTTCGTGGTAAAATAATAAATGCTCGTCATCGAGTGACTAAAACTCATCTAAATACATTTTTCATCAATTTAGAACCGAATGAAAACAATAAAGATATATTTAATATCAAATACATTTCAAATTGCTGTGTTAAAATTTGAACCACCATACAAGATCACAGCTATCGTTCAGTGTATGCGTTGCCAGCAGTATGGCCATACAAAAAACAATTGCTTGCGCCCATATCGTTGCGTCAAATGCGCTCAAGGGCACAATACGCGTGGCTGTCGAAAAACAGATAAATCTACTCCGGCAATCTGCGCACTATGTTTAGAGGATCATCCGGCTAACTACAAAGGATGCCGAATCTATAAAGAAATAGTAGACAGAAAATCGAAAACGAAAGAAACTGGTGTCAGGCGAATATTAGTAACCGAGAATAATAATTTTCGGAGGGACAATTTTCCTCAATTGGTTAACCAAAACAACACGACTCCCGCAGAATCGGAAAATAGGAGACACACCTATGCTGAAGTTTTGACCACAGTAAACAGAGAAACAAATGTTGACTTAAAACTAAACAAATTGAAGTCCTCGTTCAGCAAATGAGTACCAACTTAATGGGGTTGCTTACTACTGTAGTGAATAAACTCTGCAAATGAAAAGTCTAAGGATCGGCTGCTGGAACATAAACGGCTTGTTGCTTCCTGCACAAGAAATCGAACTTTTACTTAACTTGAATAAATTAGATGTGCTCTTAATTTCTGAAACCCATTTTACAAATTTAAACTATTTCAAATTAAACGGATATTCTTTTTACTACACTAACCATCCTCATGGTGGTACGGCAATTCTAATCCGAAATTCAATTAAACACAGCGAATTTCCGAGATATAGAACTGACCACTTACAGGCAACTACAATTCAAGTTAAAGATTGGTTTGGAGATTTAGTCATTTCTTCTGTGTACTGCCCACCAAGACACAGAATCGCTCGGCAAATGTTTTTAGATTTTTTTGAAACTTTAGGACAGAGATTTATAGAAGGTGGTGACTGGAACTCGAAGCATGTTCATAGGGGTTCCCGTCTGATAAATCCTAGTGGACGAGAATTAAAACTGTGTACCGATACCCAAAATTTTGGCACAACGTCCATGGGACAACCGACATACTGGCCAACAGATAGGACTAAAATACCAGATCTGTTGGATTTCTTCATTATTAAAGGCATATCAAAATTTTATGTAAATTGTGAGAGTTCTTTTGACGGTTCTTCAGACCACAGTCCCATTATTGCTACGGTCAGTACTGATGTAGTGTTAAAGCAATCAAACCCATCATTACATAACAATCGTACTGATTCGAATACTTTTCAGTTATGGCTTGAAGAAAATATAAACTTAAATTTGCAGTTAGAAACATCAGATGATATAGATGAAGCCACTGAATATTTTACCAAAATTTTGTATAAGGCTGCACGACTATCCAAGCCTGAAAATAAATCAACAGAACAATATAGCACACATTACCCAAAGGAAGTAAGAGAAAAAATTTTGGAGAAAAGACGACTCAGGAGAGTTTGGCATAATACAAGAAATCCGAACGACAAAAGAATTTTTAACAGGGCCACACAAGAATTTAAAGCACTTTTACGTCAAATTAAAAATGACACTTTTCAGGAGCAGTTGCAGAGTTTGACTGCTACTAATACTGATGAATACTCTCTTTGGAAAGTAACTAAAAATTTTAAACGCCCGATTCAGTCTATTCCACCTATCAGAAACCGAAATGGTGACTGGGCAAAAACCAGTAAAGAAAAAGAAGTTTTTGCCGAACATCTCTCAGGTGTTTTTAAACCATA
The DNA here is from genome assembly GCA_035578175.1 of Catonia carolina. Classification (NCBI taxonomy): domain Eukaryota; kingdom Metazoa; phylum Arthropoda; class Insecta; order Hemiptera; family Achilidae; genus Catonia; species Catonia carolina. The sequence continues at coordinate 8,764,840 of JAQMRL010000018.1, forward strand.
TCAGGCTGATCCTAATGTAGATGAAACTGAAATCAATGAATTTTTAGACAGTCCACTTCCAATGAGCATACCAATTAAACCATTTAGAGTGAGAGAAGTTATGACAATTATTAAGAGTTTAAAATTAAGAAAGGCATCCGGTTATGACATGATAACACCCAAACTCTTAAAAAATCTCCCAAGAAAATGAAAAGTATTTATAACTTCCTTGTTTAACAGTGTACTCAGGATTACCCATTATCCATCACAGTGGAAGTCTTCCACCAAAATAATGATTTTGAAACCTAATAAACCACCAGATTTAGCTTCATCATACAGACCGATTAGTTTATTGCCAGTATTATCTAAAGTTTTTGAAAAGTTTTTTTTAAAAAGACTGCAACCAGTTTTGACTAAATGTAAATTGATACCAGACCATCAGAAGTTTGGGTTTCGGAAGGGTAATTCAACGATTGAACAAACACATTGAGTAGTAAGTAGTAAGTGGTTACAGACAGTTTGGAGGAAGGAATGTAGTGTTCTATTTTCATTTTCTCTTTTAACATATGAATAATTTATATAATGAGAGGTACTCAGGGTTATGAGGCCTCAACTTGTGATTTGGAAATTCAAAAGATTTGTTTATAGTTTATTTTTGGAAAAAACTGATTGCAAATAATGTCATTTAATAATAATAATTAAAAAAATACGTTTAGTAGGAAAGAGGAACACGCTTCCCGAAAAGTAGCCTAATCAAAAATGTACACTGCTTTATTCCAACTTCTTTTCTAAACTAATTAAAAAAAACGATCGAAAAATACGAGCACAAAGTCAGAGGTGACATTGTTAATGCTCGCCACCGCGTAACAAAAGAACCAATACCTACCTTTATTTCTTCTTAATCTTGGACTGCAAGAAAACAACAAAGACGTTTTTAATATTAGGTATATTTCGAATTTTTGCGTTAATATCGAACCACCGAGAAAATGTAAACATATAGTACAATGTAAACGATGCCAACAATCAGGCACACCAAAAACAATTGAGGGATTTCTATCAAAAACCTACTTTGTCCAAAACATCGAAAATTTAGATAATGACTGTAATACGTTCGTATTTTACTCTTCCATACATCGGTCAAATCAGTTTCTTTAAAAACGCAACTAGTCCTTCATAATGTCCAAAGAAACATACGTTGTTTCTGCAAAAACCTACTATGTCCGTTTGGTTTCCAGCAAAAAGTAAACAAGTCCAAAACAAGTTTAGTTTTTGCCGGAAAGTACGTAGCAGTCAGCATAGGTGGCGCTAGTGTTGTTGTTTACTTCGTCGTGTACGTTACGTTGTATGTACAACGATTTGAAGAAGAAAATTTTGTAAACCATGTGGCAGGTTATGCGTACCCTACAAACTGCATTAGTTTGTTCGGCACTGTCTTAGACAATATTTTATTTTGTCTAGACTCATAATGATTTTACAAAAAGTCAGCAAGTTATTTAAAAAAAAAAAAACACCATTATTGTTTGAACAGTAGAGCAATTTAGGGTATTTATACAGTCAGTTATTATTGCAAAACTAATGTGCTATTGTTTTTGATTTTATTTTAGGTGTACCAGATTTCAATGTTTTAAAAAAGTATTAGACATTCAGAGAGACAGCATTTTAAATAATTTACTTTACATGAAGACAAAAGATGAACAAGATTCCCATTTGTGTGGGTTAATATCAATACAACTGATAAAACGACGTCGTTCCAGAAATCCTAATGTAAGTGATATTGATCGAAAGGATCATTGTGCTTCATATCGATATAAAGTGAGGATTGATGGACAAGAAATTGAGGTATGTTTCAAAGCATTTTTAAGCTTGCATGGTGTTACTAAGTGGTGGGTACGGCGATTGCAACAAATTCTTGTGAACACTAGTCAAACCCCCAAAGACAGTCGTAGCAAACATAGCAATCGACCAACACAATATCCGACAGTTGTGACAAACCTAATTCATGATCATATTAAATCATTCTCTGTGAGGAAGTCTCATTATTCTCTAAGAGACAATCCGGACAAGAAATACTTGCCTGAAGACTTATCTGTCAGCAAGATGCATTATCTTTTCCTTGAGAGATATTCTATAAACATACAAGATATACTGGGGTGTTTTCAAAAAGTACAATGTATCATTCGGTTACCCTCGTTCTGATACATGCTCATTTTGTGACTCTATGGTATTAAAAATTCAATGCGCAAAGACTGATGAGGAAAAACGGGAGCTTGAAATTAAAAAAACACTGCACTTAAAGAAAGCAGAAACTTTCCAAAATGAACGAAGATTATTCAAAACAAAGGCTCAAGCAGGTGAAATTTTGTGCCTCAGCATTGACTATATGCAAAATCTCCCACTTCCATATATAAAAACAAATTCTGTTTTTTATGCACGTCAATTATGGCAGTATGTTTTTGGAATACATGATGTAGTTTCCAAAAATGTGACAGTGTACACATACTGTGAAAATACTGCAAAAAAGGGTTCAAATGAAGTAACTTCTATTCTGTTAGATTATTTAAAAAATATATTACCTGAAGGCCGACCAGACGAACTTGTACTAATAAGTGATGGATGTCCTGGCCAAAACAAAAACATGACAATGGTCAGGTTTTTGTATGCAGTAATTCACATTTTTAAAATGTTTAAAAAAATTACGTATTTGTTCCCTGTAACAGGGCATTCATATCTTCATAACGATCAGGATTTTTCCCTGATACAAATAAAAAAAAGAAAAGTGCCTCGTGCAGAAGTTCCAGAAGACTGAAACAAACTGATTTTGAGTGCTAGACAGAAGCCATCTCCATTTCACTTGACAGAACTAAGTACTTATGATGTAAAAGATATCAAAAAAAGCACTGAAGACTTTTTTCTGAAAACGCCAAAGCCACCACTGCGTCTTAAACAAGTTAGGATGTTAATGATAAATGAAAATGATCCATTTGTTCAATTCAGGCATACATATCATGGCCATTGGTATTCAAGCACTGTGAGAAACACAATTGCGATGGGACTGGGCAACCAACCTACAAACATGTCCTGATTTAATTGACTTTGGTATAGCAAAAGGTATCAGTAAGTTTTATAATCAGTGCGCTTATTATTCTAAGACAAAAACATCCCACATAACAAATACACAGATTGAATTTCTTTCTCAGCTTTCATTCATGGCAACATCAACCTCAACATACCTTTGAAATTTTCGGACGGCATAGATGAATCAGTTCAACACTTCACACACATCATTCAAAAAGCATCTTGGAATAGTACAACAGAAGTTAAAGTCGCAGAATACGATAATTTGAATTACCTTCGCGAAGTGTCGTAAAAGGTAAGGGAAAAAGATTACGGCGTACATGGCAAAACAGCAGACACCTCGCAGACAAAACCACATTTAACCGAGCTTCAAAAGAATTAAAAGATCTGTTATTCACTATTGAAAATAATTCCTTTCAAACATTTTTAGAAAATTTGTCTCCCAACGAAATAACGGATCACTCGTTATGGAAAGCCACCTCTAAAATAAAAAGGCCAACTCAACATGCTCCTCCAATTTGACGTGATAATGGGGATGAGCTCGAAGTGATAAAGAGAAAGCCGATTTGTTTTGCGACTTCCTAAGTAATGTTTTTCAAACTCATCCTTCTGTTGGAATTGACAAAAAAGAAATTTAAGAGTTTATGGAAATACCAGTGCCTATGGACTTACCGATAGAACCTTTTACTGTTGGTGAGATAAAAACCACAATCGATCACCTTCTATCAAAAAAGAATCCGCGATTTGATTTAATTACGTCTGAAGTAATCAAACATCTTCCTGTCATGGCGTTAACATTAAATGTTAACTGATTAAATGTGAATTTGGAGAAATGTTCTCCAAATCCTATTCAACGGTATCTTGCGAACGACGCATTTTCCTTCTCAATCGAAAGTCTCGCAAACAATAACGATTCCAAAACCAGGTAAACCACCAATTGAAATGTCTTCGTATACGCCAATTACGTAGCTTACTACCTCTGCTTTTCAAGGTTTTTGAAAAATTGTTTTAAAGAGGCTTCAGAGGATTCTAATACAACAGAATTTTGTTCCAGACCATCAATTTGGATTCAGAAACGGTCACTTTACTGTGAAGCAAACACATAGTGTAGTGAATATGATACATGATACATTAGAAAGACAAGGTATCTATTGTGCTCTTTTTCAAGACACTTAAGAGCCTTTGATAAAGTGTAGCATATTGACCTTTTATAAAAATTAAAAACAATTTTACCATATTCGTTTTATTTTGTTCTTAAATCTTATTTGGAACATAGTATATTTTAAACTAAATGCAGAGGTGCATACTCGAGATTTGGAGAAATATACTCCGGGGTTCCTCAAGGATGTGTACTTGCTCCAATATTATACGTAATTTTTACTGCTGACATGCCTCTCAATCAGTCAATACTTACCGCTACTTACGCTGATGATACAGCAATTGGTTCATGTGGTAATAATCCTACAGAAGCATCAAATAAAGCTCAAGTATACTTAGATGAAGTCCCACATTGTTAAACAAATGGAGACTAAAAGCAAACGCAAATAAATCCGTCCAAGTTACATTTACCATGAGAAGAAAGGAATGCCCATCAGTACTTCTAAGTAATGATGTAATTCCACAACAGAATTACGTAAAGTAACTTGGCTTAAATCTTGACAGGAGATTAACTTGGCGACATCACCTAGTATGTAAACGAGCTTAATTTAAAATACATGAAGTTTATCCGGTTGTTAGGAAGAAAATCAAAATTATCTGTTGAAAAGAAGGTCTTGATCTATAACACAATTTTCAAATCTGTTTGGAAGTATGATGCTCAGCTTTGAGGTAGCTATAGCCAGCATACCCAATTTAGAAATAATACAACGCTTCCAAAATAAAGTCTTAAGGTCGACGAGTAACGCTGGGTGGTTTATAGGAAACTCGGAAATACATGACCAGCTACATATCCGTACCATAACAGAAGAGATAAGAGAGCTGAGTCTCCGTACCAGCTAAGGTTAAACAATCACCAGAACCACCTAGCACTATATTTGCTGGACAATGTTGAGGAAACGAAGCGCCTCAAAAGACATCGCATTCTCAATTAGACATCGTTTTTAATTCATACACGAAATTTAATTCAATATTCATCTTTAACTAGTTGTTCGCATACCTAGTGACATTTTAAAATATAATCTTTTTTAATTCTCTCTTATTCATATTATTATTAATTTTGTATAAATTCTTAACAACTTTTTTTTGTTATTAACTTTATTTTATAATTTTATTTAGTTGAAGTGACAGCAAAGGCTGTCTACTTCACTCATGTCACTTTCGTTCTGTTATAATGATTTGCTTAAAGCCACATTGAAAAGGTTGATTGTAAATAAATAAGTTAAATAAAAAAAATAGTATCGTGGGTGCTTAACATCGCATAAACATTCAATACTTCAATAAATCTATAGACTATTATGAATTGAAAACAATTTTTTTCCGGCTACTTCATACCACCTAATAATTATGTAGGCACAATAAATATAGTAATACAGATAATGTAAAACAACGTAATAAAAATAACGTGAATAATAATAACAGGAAAAATAAGTAAATAATTAAAGAAAACAATTAATTAATAGTTTAGCATCGCACCGATCACAGTGACTCCACTAAAGTGATTAAGTATGTCCACACTCGTGCGCTTTCTTATTCGACTTTCGATGTCACATGCGACGTCGCATGCGCTTAGAGGCATGCCATTTCACCTCTCCGTAGTCGTTTGAAGGGCTTCATCTCAAAAAAAACAACGAATATTTTTGAACACTACACTAAATTAAAGCCTGTTCTTTCCTGCGTTGATTGGGTTGACTTAGATTATTTTAACCTGAAACTAGTCGGAGATGCAGCAATTTACGCATAGAGAGTATTCAGATTTTAGCCGGTTTTCCGTTAATGTGGTTTTTAAACGTCCGTTACTCCGTCCAGGTATTTAATAAAAGAACGGCGTTTAAGTAAGTTGAAGATCAGAGATTAATCTATATGAACATTTAAAAATAGAAGTCTGATGTTCCATTTTAAAATGCCGGCCATTTTTTTTAAAGTTTATTTTGGCTTCACGTAAAGAGAGGGAAATGATTTTTGGACCGAACCATGCATTTTTACAGCAGTTTTGTGCCATGTATCGTATTTTGCATTTGTAATTAGAAATAGATATGAGGTGTCAATAGAAAATTCTATTAGTCTCTAAACTTCTTGAGAGGAAACAGCTCTATAGCGGTATTCACTTCGAGTATAGTCGTTTAGGAAAACAAACTTCTGTGTTTTTCCTGCTGCAACTCATTCCTTAACTCATTTTGAATAATTTAACGATGTTTTTATTTTTAAAAAATTAACACTTTGACATAATACCGTAGTGAAAATGCGTTGTTCAGTCAAAAAATTATTTCCCTACCTTTATATGGAGCCAAAAAAGCACTTTTTTAAAAAATGGCCGGCATATTAAAACGGAACATGAGATTTAACTTTTAAATTATTTATATTATAGAAAAACTCTGATCTTCAACGTACTTAAACGCCGATTTTTATGAAGAGCCTGGACGGAGTAACGGACGTTTAAAAACCACATTAACGGAAAACCGGCTAAAAACTGAGTACGTTTTTGCGTAAATTGCTGGAGTTGTCTCCGATTAATTTCTAAATAAAACAATCTAAATCAAACCATTCAATGCAGGAAACAACAGGTTTTAATTTAGTGCATTGTTCAAAAATATTTGTTTTTTTTTAGATAAATTTTTTCAAACGAGTGCGGGCAGGTGGCATGCCTCTAAGCGCATGCGACATCGCACGTCGAATCGAAAGTCGAATAAGAAAGCGCACGAGTGTGGACATACCTATTGAACGCTGCAATGTTCGCTTGCCCGTCCAAACATGCGAACACATGGTGTAACACATTCCTTTGATGCGACGGGGAAATACCGACAACTGAAGAGACGCAGTGATGGTACGGTACGATGTCATGTTACACTGCGTAACATTTTTCGCAAACATATTCGCCACAACGATACGCGACGGTGTTTTGTTCGCATATCTGTACGCAGCTTCAAGTCACTCCTCTCGCCATGTTTTACCGAAATGAAATAAAAACCTCGGTTTATCCGAATCCCCGCGTATCCGACCCGACTTCCTCCCCAATCAGTTCGGATAATCGAGGGTTTACTGAACTTACCTTTATATGGTTTTCCATTTAACATAAAGGATGCTTCATTGCCAAATCCGCTGAAACAAATAACAAATTCCTTCTCTTAAGATACAAAATTACAAAAGAATGAATATGTTATACTACACCAGAATTAAATGAAAGTAAAACAGTAATAAACTTACTTGTGCATGTTAAAGCATTTCAGCTCAAACTATATGTGATTGTGACCATAGGAAAAGGATCACAAGAGTAGCTATATGGTTTATTAATGACTAGATAAAATGCCCGTTCTTCGAACGGTTTTCTTGGTGTTATGGACGTTCTGTTGGTGTACAGAGTTCGATCCCTGTCAGGTCTGATATTCTTTAATCATGGGTTGTTATCTATTCGTACCTCCTTTCAATGTCAGCATTACTATAAATGAAAAACATAGTTGGACGTAAAATAAAAGCGAGATCTTGGTGTAAATCAAGATACGCAGCGCTTTATTATTTTCAGAAGCGTAGTTTATTTTTAATGTCCAACAATAATGGTTACTTTAGTGAATGTAAATTAGCCATTATTGAGATATGATAATATATCTCAATGTATTCATATTGACTCAATGACCTGTTGAGACGCTAACCGTAGCTTATGTTCATCAACCGACTCGGCCTCGCGAAATTGCGAGTGTCTATCCCTGTCAGCCTCAAGACGATTAGAACGGGCTTCAGAGCACTGACTTCTGCGAATAGAAGCTTGACGAACCTGTTGAGACGCTAATCGTAGGTCATATTCTTCAACAGACTCGGCCTCACATGGTTGTGAGTGTCTCTCCCTGTCAGCCTTCAGGCGACTGGAACCTGCTTCAGAGCACTCACTTATGCGAAAAGAAGCCTGGTGGAGTTGTTGAGATACCAGTAATTGTTCACGTTGTTCTACGGGTTCAATTTGGCGGGTATGAATTAGCCTCCCTCGATTTATTTTTAACTTTGTAATTTTGCTTTTATTTTTTGCGTTTAATTTTATAATTTTGGCAAGTCTTGTCAATGCTTGCTTGGTCAAGCATGACTTCTTCCGCGAAGGCATAATTATCTTCGAAATAAGAAAAAACATAGTGTAGTTAAGAGGTAGACCAATCTAGGAGTAAAGAAAACAAAATAAATAAGAATACCAGTACTTGTAAAAACTTCAAATCTATTAACAATAGAAGGATTAATATAAGATAAAATTGGAAGAATCGAACCACAATGTGTGCGATAGTAATGCAATTGTTAATCGAGGGTGGGACCTCTAGCCCTGCAGTGGTGACGCCATGTCTCACAGACCATGTCCACAATATGTTGTAGTTAAAAATTAATCCGCCCGCGGTAACTGGACAATCTTTTGGGTAGCTGTCAGACAGACTATTCTGAGTTGTGTAATGTGTGCGAAAGGTTGTTATTATTATTTGTTTCTAGGTTAGAATTTAATACGGTCCTCTGCACCGGCATCACCACTCGAGCGTACGGTCTGTCACACCGCCGTCATCACTTACGCACTACTTCTTAATTTAAATTAAGGTAAGATACATTTTATTTTTGAATAATATTAGCGCATATTTACAAATTAGTTTATTTAAAAAAATATTTTTCATTGCAATGACTATTTTTCATCAAAACTATAATATAATAATGATTTATGGTTTTTTTCAGATAATGGAATACGAACGGGAACAGCAGCGCATTATTTCTTTACTTGAAAGCGTCAGTGAAGAAGATAGAATTGGTGATAGTGAACCAGATGTTTTTGATGATGAAGACGAAGAAAATGAGGAAGATTTTGTTGAGGAGAGAGAGGATGGATCTGAAAGTGAACAGGAATTAGATCCAGAAATCCCGGAAGTTGCAGGTACGTCACAAAACTCTAATTATTTTGTAGGAAAAGATGGAACTAAATGGAATATTCACTGTTCACGAAGGAATGTGAGGACTAGATCAAAGAATATAGTCACTCAACTTCCTGGTGTCAAGCCACCAGTGAAAGATTTAGAGGACCCTCTTGACATTTGGAGAAAGTTCATAAGAAGGGATATGATAGAAATTATAGTAAAGCACACTAATGAAGAAATTATAACTGTGTCTCAAGGCAAATACCAACGTGAGACATACACAAGGCTAACTGATGTAGGGGAGATAGAAGCTGTAGAGGGAATATTAATATTAAGTGGAGTTCAAAAATCTAATCGATTGAACGCTGAAGAATTATTTGATACGAATGGAAGTTCCCCAGAAATGTTTCGCCTCTGCATATCTCTCCAACGCTTTAGATTTCTTCTGCGGCACTTACGATTCGATGAAAAGGCCAGCCGGGAACAAACGTTTATCGCTAGATAAATTAGCGCCTATTAGGGAATTCTTTGACAAATTTGTAACTCATTGCAAATCCAATTACAGTATGTCACAATATGTAACTGTTGATGAAAAGCTAGAGGGCTTCAGAAGGTGGTGTGGATTTCGCAAATACATTCCATCAAAGCCAAATAAATACGGCATAAAAATATTTGCCCTTTGCGATGCTAAGATGTTTTATACTGGAAACCTAGAGGTCTATGTGGGGAACCAGCCTGAAGGTCCATTTCTTGTTAGTAACAAAACTCAAGATATTGTGAAAAGGATGTGTGAACCAATCTTCGGAACTCATAGAAACGTTACAACAGACAATTGGTTCACTTCTGTAGAACTGTGTGAAGATCTCGTCGATAATCATGGACTGACATTACTAGGAACCATACGTAAAAATGAAAGGCAAATCCCTAAAGAGTTGACGCAAGGTGTTCGACCAGTTCCCTCGACTATTTTTGCTTTTGGAAAAAAATGCATAATGGTGTCATATGTTCCCAAGAAGAAGAAAAATGTGCTACTAATATCCTCCATGCACGATGATGACTCCATGGACGAGACCACTGACAAACCTTCCGTTATTATCGATTATAACCATACTAAGATCGGCGTAGACGTTGTAGACCAGTTATGTGCAAACTATAACTGCGCCCGAAACACAAGAAGGTGGCCGATGGTTATATTCTATTCAATTGTAAACATCGCAGGTATAAACTCGCAGGTAGTGTTCGCAGGAAACAATCCTAATGTAAATATAGTGCGACGCAAGTTTTTAAAAAGTCTTGCTTTTGATTTGATGAAATCGCACTTGATTCAAAGAGCAGGAATTATGAACCTACCAAGAATGACGAGAGATAGAATCAAGCAAATTTGTAACTTGAACCAACCTGAAGAACGGCCTATACACGAGGGAACTGTTGGAAGATGCAAAGAGTGTGGTTATAAAAAAAAACAGAAAAACTAAATATTCATGTGAAAAGTGTTCTACATTTATCTTTGTCTACAACATGTACGTATACTTTGCAAGGATTGTGTTGAATAGGACCAGACAAAAAAAATTTTTTCGTAGAAAGGTATTTCAAAAAAACTATTTTTGCTGAAGGAGTGTTCTGAGAAATATACTGATAAGTGTTAAATATATGGAAAAAATGTACGTAGTTTCTATAAAATCCTTTTTTATTTTGTGTAAAATCACACATATTTTTTTATTATTTTCTGAAATGCTATGTTTTTTACGTTTTTTTTAGTTTCGCAATGTGATGTAATTATTTTTTTTTATTAAATTGTAAGTAATATATAACTGTAGAATTGTACTATTTTATTCAATAAACACCTACTTTTGTTATAATAATTTATTTGTTAATTTTTTTTTACTAACAAAAATGAAATCCCCAGAAACTATATTTACGGTCTCATAGACCGCAGTCACCAATAATGCGACGTAAGTTCACGTCACCAACGCAGGGCTAGAGAGCCAGTTTTGTTTACTGGTGGTCGGGGGTATGCGTGTGGGCGAAACCCAAACAGATTCCACAAAAATTAATTTGTATTGTTTTACATAAATAAATAAATTTACTACTTATACATAGCAATGAAAATTGATGTTTTGAAGATTAACTCACACAAATGAGTGTGTAATGTAACTGTCGGTAATTTAATTATTCGCTACAGAGCAATAAAAATTGCTGTTATGATACCGTTAAATGAAAGGTAAATCACAATAGGAACACCACAATGTTCATCAACCGACTTTTAGTTAATTACTAAGGTGACTGTCATTCGTTTTTGACAATGTGACCGAGAAAGGGTGCGTCGTGTAAGGTAGGGAGGTTAATGGTGGAAGGGGTAGGGTAGGTAACTATCGTTTCGGAATGAATATCTGCAGCGCGTAGGCCTATGTTTATTCTGTTTGTTTATTTTTATAAAATTGGTAATATCTCCGTTATTATGCATGAAAATGAAAAACTTTACATAATCAAACTTATTTGTCTTCAAACGTTTCGTAATTTCGATAAATTACTTTTAAATACTTTTAACGGAGATATTCGCAGTTTTTTGTTTACCCCTCCCTCTGAACCCCCCCAACCCTTAGTGATATTAAAAAAATTTATAGCCTATTTTCATTTCGATAATGTCCAGAACATAAGTACCGAAATTCATTGAATTTGATTTAGCGGTTTTTGCGTGATGCCGTAACATACAAACAGACAAACAGATAAACAGACAAAAATTTAGCTGAACTTATTTTCGGTGTTTACTTGGTAGATCAGGCGTAGAAACAAAATTTGGGGCATTTTGAAAAATTGTACAGACACAATCACAATTTTATTAATATAGATTACACATGGTTCAGAAGAGGCAATTATGCAAGCTTGCCTAACTCACCCTTCTTAAATGAGTACGGATAGCCTACATGGTTCAACATACTTTGGAGGGTGCTCGGGCAAGACGGGGAAGTTGGGCAAGACAGGGTACCGGTTGTTCCCCAAACGGGTGATACAATCTAGCGAAAACTCCTTAAGCTAGATCTAGTGGTTAACGCCGATGTGTTGGTTTGCTCTTTAATCAGGTGTAAGTTCAGAAAAGAATACTTTTTTCTTTCATTAAAATATTCAAAAAGACGCATAAATTCCACCTCATTATTTGTTTAGTTCAAAAAACTAATTAGTTGAATTATCTGTCAACTCGGTATCTTTTAAGTCATTTACATATCAGTAAAAATGTTCATATTAATAGAAACGAATAATAAATTTATCCGTTTTACTATTTTTGAAACACAGAAATGCTTTTATAACTGGCACTGATTACAGATAGGAATGGAATAGGTTGCTGATTTCGACAATGTATGATTAACACCATATCTGGCTGACAATTTTGCATAGATAATTTTAAAATAATTTTGTTTTTGTTTTTTGAGTATCAAATATTATGGTAATTACCCCTCATCAAAATTCTGATAAAACTCCCAAAGAAAAATTCTGTGACTAGAAAAAAGTGTTATCAAATTTATTCAAACAATTAATCTGCTTTGCTTCATCAGTTATTATGCAAATTAAACTATTACCTAATTAAAAGTATGCCTAATTACAAGACAGTTTAAAAACAAAATAAAAGTTAGTTCTTAAAGGAATTATCATGTAAAATATTTAAAACAATACGTTGTGTTTTAAAAACATGGTACTTTATAACAAATAAATTACACAATAAATAAGTAATTTACACACAATATAACATAAACACATTCCGCTCAAATACAATTGAATAATCTGCTTTGTTTCAAAAGTCTGTCATCTTATTTCAAACCCGGAAACCGGCTTTAATTTCTCCTATCATTTTTTACCATCTCCATTTTTCATTTTACTATTCTCCATTAAATTATAAGTTATTTGAGATATTGTACACTGTTCCAACCATGTGTTTAAAAGTGAGAGGTGTTATTACAGTTTTCCTTGCAGATCTATCAGTATCAGTTGCACAAACCTAGAGGTCAATCTGGTATATTTATCTATAGTCTTATCGATAACACTATTTCATTCCTCGTTAAATTTTCCCGATCTTCCATTTCAATGGAGGTACCTTTTACTTCATTCAACTGAGTCATGGATGTTTTCCATCAATTTCTTCACCACGTTTTTACAAGAGTGAATGCTTGATTTTTTAAGGTAACCAGTACCCGTAATTAAAAAAAAACAATTTTTTTTATTGTAGAATAATAATATTTCATGTTTTCTGTGCGATTTGACACCAAAACCATGACTGTAGACCTATTAGCTATTTTATTATGAATTTTTAAAAATAATGTTGCACGAAAAAAGATTCAGTTTTTCCAGCAGTCTCCATGCAGTACCTACTTGCAGAGTTGAAACGCGCATGGGATGTAAGCGTTTTCAAGCACGGGACATGTCTAAAACTCGCGGTTGTCTGGTTCTTATTATAATAGAAGGGAAATTTATGTATAGCTTCATGACATCAAATAAAACTGATTCTAAAAAGCCATATGAGATAAATTCCCGACTAGTGTACGGCCTAAGGTCAATAGGTAAGGGTATAGCCGGGGGCAAGATGTTGTGGGCGGTATTGAATTTACCAGAACCCCCAAAAAAGTTCCAAAAAATTTATAAAAGTCTAATAAAAGTTTAAAAAGCAGAAACGTAAACGTAAAGCGGAGACCAAGTGGATGAGACACAAGATCAAATGTATGGAACAGGACTATTTTAAATGAGGTAAAACAATTACTATAACTTTAAATGCGTTTTCCCGAAAATTACGAGGGTAGGCTGATAAGTAATGCACACATGCTTGTAGAAGACAACTAAATAAACTTCAGTAGCGCGCCTGGTGGCATGTGGAAGTACTATTTCTCCTCTACAAGCCTGCGCAGTTTGAAGGCGTTGCTTTCATTCAGTTTGTTTTGAGTAGTGGAAGTATGGCGTCGTGTTCTGGTGCTATGTCAACGAGAATTAAACAACGCGCTGTTATCGAATTTTTAACTGCTGAGAAAGTGAATCCTAGTGAGATTTATCGTCGTTTAAAGGCTGTTTATTGTGACGATACTGTTGATAGGTCTACTGTGAATCGTTGGGTAATAAAATTTCGTGATTGCCAACCTGGAAAAGCCTTAATTGTTGACAAAACACGCAGTGGACGACCAATCACTGCCTCAGACGATAATCGTCGCAAACTCATCGATGATTTGATTCAAAATGACCGGCGAATCACTCAACAGCGTATCGCAAACCAAATTGGAATATCTAAGGAACGTGTTGGCTTCATTATTGAACAATTGGGATACCGTAAAATCTGTGCACGATGGGTACCACGCCGTCTGACAGACGAGAATAAACAGCGTCGATTGGAATGCTGTGAACAACTTTTGAAGCGCTACCGTGACGAAGGAGACGACTTTCTTTTGAATATTGTGACGGGGGACGAGTCATGGGTTCATCATTACGATCCCGAAGAAAAAAGGCAGAGCGCTGAATATCGTCATCCACATTCTCCTGTTATGAAAAAGTTCAAAACACAACCGTCCGCAAAAAAAATTCTTTTGACTGTGTTTTGGGATGCTCGCCGAGTTTATGTGACTGATTATCTGGAACGAGGGGCAACGGTAAATTCTGCTCAGTATATACAGACTCTGAAACACCTCCGACGTCGAATTTGTCGTGTTAGAGGCAACCTGGCGCCAATAATTTTGCAACACGACAATGCTCGTCCACACACTTCGCGTGCAACTGGAGAGGCTCTGAGAAACCTGAAGTTTCAACCAATTTTACACCCTCCGTATTCTCCCGACCTTGCGCCTTGCGATTTTTATTTTTTTCCTCTACTGAAGAGAGACCTTAAGGGTAATCATTACAGCTCGGACAATGAGGTGAAGGCAGCTATTGCGTCCTGGGTTCGAGGAAAGTCGGAAGAATTTTTCAGTGACGGAATGAAAAAACTTGTTAAACGTTGGGAGAAATGTGTAATGCTTAACGGTGACTATATTGAAAAATAAATAGATAATTTGGTAGGTTAAGATTTGTACTTTAATTTGTTATTTACCCCATCTTGCTATTTCTTTTTGTTCGTCTTCTACAAGCATGTGTGCATTACTTATCAGCCTACCCTCGTACTATTTTTTGTACAAATGACGCTTTATCTCAGAAACTATTGGACTGATCTGCTTGAATTTTTTTGTAGGTGTTACTATAATAGAGGTGCAGTTGTACCACCAAAATTATTAGGTTTTTCTTAAAAATAATTTAGTTATTGTGTTTAGCAGTGTTTTTTATTTTGTAAAATTGCAGTACAGAAATGAAAAATTTTTTTAATTAAAAATTATGATTATTATTTAGTCATTTTGGTAGTGTAGCCTGTTTATGATGTCAGGAACAGCCTGCAGAAATTTCAAGCTTGTAGCTGTTGTAGTTTTTGAGAAAATGGGTCACAAAGTTTTTACTTTTTAGCATAGGAATAATAGGTGGGTACTGGTTACCTTAATATCATGTAGTCACTTGGGTATAATTGTATTGTAGTCACTTGGCTTAATTCTTCTACAACTGCCCTACTGTCAGCATTATCACCTGTTCCATTCCCTGGTATGCCACATGTCCAGGAGTCCAAAGCAGATATATTTGCTTTTTGCACCTTTTGTTAGTGTTGAAATAATGTCACTTACTAATAATCGTAAATGTCTTCTAAATGACAGTAACTGAACTTAGAGAGCTAAAAAATACTACCACTTCCTCATTTGAGCATTATATGGTAGTCTATATTTATACCGGGTGTTTCGGAACTGCACTCTAATCTCTCGGGAAACTATTTAACAGCTAAAACTAAGGAAAAAGTTGGTATAAGAAACCCAGAAAAGCTTTGTTAGCGAGTTATAGCTAGCTAAACATTTG
Source organism: Catonia carolina (assembly GCA_035578175.1). NCBI lineage: Eukaryota > Metazoa > Arthropoda > Insecta > Hemiptera > Achilidae > Catonia > Catonia carolina. The sequence goes on from JAQMRL010000018.1 coordinate 8,780,820, forward strand.
GCTTCGATTCCTGGTCACCGATAAAAGAAAGCTATATTGAATGTCACGGACCTGAAATTTCGATGCAAATTTTTATGTTCTATATGTTTTTTGATCCGACAAACTGAATAAAACAGGTCTCAGAGCTGTGACTATTATAGTTTTTACATTATTTGACGTAAAATACAAAAAAAGTCAACTCCAAAACTCATTTTTTTACGTTTGGAGTAAAATAACTTTGTTAAATGGCTAGTAAATGCATTAAAGTTTCAAATAGAACTTGCACAGAATTTAATTCTGAGTTGACTGATGTGTCAAAGTCAATAAAAAATAAATACAAGTTCAAGAAGTCTTTATTTTATTGAATAAAACACGAAAAAAATGTGCCAGGTAAGTCTTACTGTTCTGGTAAATAATAGAGTTAAGAAAAATAGGTATTTTTTCATTTTGTGAGTTGTAATAAGCTTTTAAGTTTACAAAATAATTTTAATTTTTTTTAACGATTAGTTACATTTGTTTCCTCAAGCAATATAACTCATGAACTGAAATGAAAAAATTAAAGTTGTAAAGTTGTGAAGAAAGTGTATACAGTATTTCTGACCAAATTTTTTAATTCCATACTCAGGACTACCGAATTTTCAATCCAATGGAAAATTTCACAGATTTTACTGATTATCAAGCCCGGTAAACAAACTGAAAATGTTACTTTTTATAGCCCAATCTTCCTGTTGCCACTGAGTTCTAAATTATTTGAAAGACCTTATTTAAAAGACTAATAGTCATTGCAGAAGACAGCGAAATACTACCAGATCACCAGTTCGATTTCCGTAGGCCCACTCCACAATACACCAATTACATAGATTTGTTGATTTTATTGTTTTTACCTCGGCCTTTGTTGACACAGCAAAAGCTTTTGACCTTGTTTGGCACGATAGCCTGCTTTAAAAATTAAGATTCTTAACGGCAACATATTTTTTAATCGTCATATCTTTCCTTAATCCATATAATCCTAGTGTTGCGTTTTTGCAACATAATGTACCGGGTTTATTTTGTCACCGACTGTAGTTTAATCTTGTTGTTTGTAAACTTGTGGATGTTACAATAGTTTAGACTAAACATACCAAAGTCGCATTCCATCAATTCCCTTCCATTTTGTTTCGTCAGTTCAGTTCCAGCTTTGTTATAATTTCTAGCTTGTGTACACGTTCTCTACGAGAGTAAACCATGGGAGAAAAAAGGTAAGGATTCTTTAAAATTGTAAATGCTAATTTAACGCTACAATTTTTTTTTACATGCTTTAGATAGTAAAGATTAGTTAGTAATTTTAGGTAACCGTCACATCTGCATAAATATATTCATAAACGTGGGACAAAAACTGAAGTTGCGTTTTCGCAACACTAGGCCGATATGATGTCTTTTCTCAACAAGTGATACTATTTTTATTTCATTTTTAGGCAAATGAACGTACATGAGATACTTGACTATCTGCAACATTTAGATGAAGAGGAAGATCCTGCTCTTTTGCATGCAGAAAAAATTAATGTGTTTTGTACACCATCTGCAATATTTGGAGACGACACTGACGAAGACAGCGGTAATGAAGATGTTGGCGGTGATGTAAATAACTTGAACGCAAATCAGCTACGTTCTGAAGGAGAATTACTACTTGAGTGTAGAAACAATGAAAATGAGCTTAGGTATGATGGAAATACGGAAGTACAAAATGAAGAATTGCCTCAAGTAGATACTCGAGTTCCCAGTTCTTCTGGTGTAACAAAAAAAATCTGAACCGGAGGAATTCTGATAAAAATAATGAAAAAATTACAAACGGAAAAATACTGATTCAACAGATGTGAAGCGGGAATGGGAAAAAGACAGATATCGGAACGACAGAAATAAAAACGAAAGTGGCAGAAAAAAATCCACTTTTCTATGAACCACATTTTTTGATCGTCCGTTGACTCCAAATGAAATTTTTGATTTCTTTTTTGACAATGACTTGATTGAATGGATAGTAAAGCAAACTGTTGTATACGCTACACAAAAAGGTAAACCTCAGTTTCATTTGTCAGTTGATGAAATAAGAGTTTTCATTGTTATCATAATTCTTAGTGGTAGGCTATATTCAATTTCCAAGGCGCCGGATGTACTGGGAAGAAAGTCTTGACACTCACAACGTTCTTGTGTCAGACGCAATACGTCGTGATAGATTTGATGACGTCATGTGGTTCCTACATTTGAACGACAACGAACTATTAGATAAAGAAGATCGGGTTTCTAAAATTAGACCCTACCTTACGTCACTGAAAGAGAAATGCAAAGAACTCGAAATTTGGGAGCACGAATCTAGCGTTGATGAATCGATGATCCCTTACTACGGAAGACATGACATGAAACAATTTATTCGAGGAAAACCAATTCCGTTTTTCTCTTGACAAAAATGTGGCAGTTTTAAAATTGTTTTTTTTATTATCTATTTTAATAATATATTATTTAGGTAGTAGGCTATCATTATTGTGTTAATTAGTAATATGTAATTGTATCACAAATTTGTAACAATAGACTTAAGTAGAATACATTTTTTGATTAGAGTAGTTTATAACAAAAAAATGAATAAATAAAATATGTAAGAACATTGATTGAAAAAAATAAAATATTAAACTAAAATAACCAGAAAACATACTGAAAATTTTATTTATCTAACGTGATATTGCGTATGCCTAGTGTTGCGTTCTCGCAACAGTAGCTAATGCTACTGTATGTGCCTCGTGTTGCGTTTTCGCAACTTTCGTTTTCACCTGGAAGACAGTGAAACATTTTCAAATAACATAGTCTACTCTTAAAAATAGAAAATTAGGAACATGTATAGCCAATTTCAAAGAAAAGTTTCACGAAAAAATATCTCGGATGATATGGGACAGATTTTTTTTTTTTTTTGTTAATTATGGGGCAGCTCAATCAGATTATTTTCCAAACCTCACAGGCATCCCTCAAGGTTGCATTCTAAGCCCTCTTCTCTATAGTATATACACATGCTTTCCCGACTTCTCCAGACGCAGTCACGTGTACGTACGCAGACGATACGGCCATTCTATGTGAATCAGCAATTCCGGTCATTGCTTTAGAAAACTTGCAAAGACACTTAGACACGATTCAGCTTTGGCTCCGTAAGTGGAAAATCAAATTAAGTGTTGTAAATAAAACTGAAGGTGGGCCTACTGTTTTAGAAACAACTCAATCCAGTTATGCAAATGTTACTCATACGGATTCATTTCCCACAAAAGATCACGCGATCATTATTGATGCTATTGACGGCGTTCCAATTCGTGATTGTCAGCTCAGTTGGAGTGTTAGTCAATCCCATAAACACAAAATTATTTACAAGAATATCCGAAAATAGGATGTGCTTGTACCTCAGTTCAAGTGACATCATTAAAAACACATCGAAAAATTCTACATGTTTATACGAAATACAACTCTCATAATTAGGCCGTTATTGACAAATTTCAAGAGAATAGTCTTGTCGAACGTGTGCTCCATTATTCACACCCCAAATTCTTGAAGATAAGTTAAAGGACATTAAAATAAGTATGGGATCTAAAATTACGTTTTGCGTGCAGGAGGGTATAATGATGCTGGGTATTCCCATATAATGAGCTTCAGCGACAGGTTTATGTACATCCTGACGATGCAGCAATATTACCAGAATCGTTTCAAATTGATTTTGACGGCACTACCTATTGGATATACACACCCACTGATGCAATTTCGTGTTTTATTTGCAAATCACAAGGTCATCTGGCAAAGCATTGCCCAGAAAACTACGTAGGCCAATCTAATGACGTCGTATCTTCCGATATGGTACAAATCCACTTACCTTCGCTAGCTCAGTCGACAGATAACGAGGCAGACCGTGATACAAGTGACTCCACTAACTTGAATGAGATAGTTCATCACCCTTCTATCTCCATAGAACCCGATATAAGCGAAACATCTGATCTACAGGCGATAAAACCTCAGTCTTCTACTGGACCTACTAGCAAATTAGAAAAACGCCCACTATCAGAAACCAGCTCTAGTAGAGGAGACCGGGGCAGGTTGGTCCAGTTATTTTCTGAACTAGTCAACAGAATGCTCCACCAATCAAGAGGTAGGTGGGTAACACTGTCCGGCTTCTTCCACAAAAGTATCAAACTGATTGAGATTCAGTTGGACGTGTGACATTGATTTAGTGATTTTTCGAAAGTTGCAGTAAATTTTTAAGAGTGAAAATAAAGTTTTATAGTGTTAAGGCATTTGAAGTCAGCACAATAGGTGATGTAGTGCCTGGCGGCACCTAGGAGAGATGGTTTAGGTATTCAGGTGAATATTGGATGAACGACAAAGATCTAATAAGCAAATAGATTACATACTAGAAGATCCTACCTTCTACACGACACCTGGGTTGGAAGTACTTAAGGCTGGAGCCAGAGGATAGACCTGGGATGATTTAGCTGGAGTTAAAAAAACTACCATCAACCAAATTAGGCCAACACGCACCTTTTATGAGCATTACGTCAGTGTGGTCAACATACCCATACAAACATTTATGTACAGCAACAATTATATAATACTTTATTACTCAGAGCACTACAAAAAATACAAAGTTTAAAGAATACAGTCTAAGGATTATTTTAATGTGATGTATGAAGTAAAATACTTTCATCGGTTTGGTAGAAAATGAATAATAATCCCAGTATGGGGATGGGGCAGGTTGACCTAGTACAAATGGAGCACGTCGGCCACGCGGGCCAACCTTCTCTGCATACTGGGAATACAGATAAATTCAGCGTGTGATGCATGGGTAAAATCAAATAAACACCCTATGGCCATTTACGACGTTCCTGCCATAGTGAAACCTGCTCTTACAAATGAAATTACTCCCAGAAATTAATGGCTGGATTCCAGATAACGGATCTCCCCTTTTAACAGGGATATTTTTACCGATAGTGATTTTTCCCCTCGTATACAACTGATAGACCTGACCCTAATGTCGTTGGTTGTGGATCTAATACTGAAGCCGGTCTATCAACAGTTCAAAAAGAAAATTGTAGGCCTACACAGTCAGTAACGAATCCCGTTGGAACATTTAATGCAACATCACTTAGCTGTCTAGCGTTTCCTTCTCCAAAGGAAGTGAGGCCTTTCGTAAAAGCCGAGCCAAGAAAAAGAACAGCAACAAATAAACGAGAAAGAGTTTCTGCTATACTGACTCATTCACCAGTAAAACGAGCATTAGCACTGGGGCAAAAAAATAGCCAAAGGCAAAAAAAGAAAATAGTTTGAAGAGAAAAATGAAATCCTTAACTAAAAATATATTTCCTACAAAAAACAGTAAAATCAAGCTAAATTGAATGAAAATAAATCTCCTCAGAAACAGCACAAAAAGGGCGCCTACCCAAGACACAAAATGAAGAAGATGATGAGGATGAGGATGCTTTGTGTCTCAGGTGCCTCAAACCATTTTTCAGCAGCAGCCTAGGTTCGAAATGGATTCAGTGTTGTAGTTGTAACAGTTGGGCGCATCTCTCTTGCGGAAAAGATTATGTCAAATGACTATTTAAAGCATGTTTGAACTGCGAAGATCCTATTATGCCTTTAAATGAGAATAGTAATTAAATTGAAATTGTTTTTTGTTAACTACTTTATATTTTCAACTTCATATCCACGATGTTAAATTTGTAATAGTATAATAAATATCAGTCAAAATAAAATACATTTCTTAAATTTCAATGGTTTCTTTTTATTCTCCAACGTCTCAACTCAACCAAATAATTAAAATGGTACGGTGGGCCAACTGGTCCCAGCCCCTGGGCCAACCTACCCCATAGACGGGATTGGTTGGCCCAGGTGACATTACCTCATTAAATTATTTTCGAACAGAGAATAGCCTTCAATAATCTACTCATTACTCTATAAGAATGTACCAGTTTTCAAACATGAAAAATGGAAATTACAAAAATTAAAGAAAAAAATAGACCAACCTGCTCCGGTCTCCCCTACCTCTAATGTTTTAAAACCGGATGGTTTCCCAAGTCTACAAAATTTTAGACCATCCTCTTTTAAAGCGCCACATTAAAGTAAAAAATTCAAGAAAACTGAAACTATTTCATCTGATAATTATAGCTTAGACAGTCACCTTCTTCCTCTTAAAGAGACTCTCTCTCGTCTCCGGATAATCCATACATTCTAGATTTTCTCCAGCTAAAAAGCCTTAGTACGAACTAAAAGAGTTTCAAGGTAACAGAAATAGTTCGCAAATTTTCAACAGACTTTCCTGCAATAATCCTTCTTCTAACACAAACCTATCCATTATTGTCAGAAAGATATTTAAAGACAAGACAAAAATTCAAAAATACTTAGAAATTTTTTTTTTCCCGGGGTTCCTACGGCCGGCGCCGCTTCCCGCACTTCAATCGCCATTCTCTTCTATCCTCCCAATCACCCTCATCCATCCCTCTCTCCCTCATGGCTTCCTGTATTCCCTTTTTCCACGTTTTCCTTGGTCTACCTTTCTTCCTTCTGTTGGTTGGGACATAAGACAACATTCTTTTTGGCCACCTCTCATCACCCATTCTCTGCACATGACCATACCATATCAGTTGTCGTCTCTCTATCCTATCCACAATGGTACTTCTACATGAGCTCTTTTCCTGATGTCGTCATTCCGGATATGGTCCAACCTGGACACTCTACATGAACGGCGCAGAAAGTCCATTTCAATTGCTTTAAGCTGGCTGTCTATTTTTTATGTTATTTGCCAGCACTCTGCCCCATAAGTTGTTATTGGCTCCACAATAGTGTGGTACAACTGGACTTTTGTATTCATGTGCATTTTTGCAGACCATAAAATCGGGTTCAATTTCCGGATTGCTATTCTCCCTTGCACAATCCTATTTTTAACATCCTTCCTAGTTGAACCGTCTGATGATATGTAGGTCCCCAAGTACTTGAATTCCTTTGTGCTCTTGATAATTTTGTTGTCGACTTGAAGATCATTGGACTCTTCCCCTATAACCAAGTATTCGGTTTTGCTAATATTAATATTCAACCCCCATTCACAGTATTCATCCAAGAGTTTCCTTGTCATATAAGCAATGTCCTCTTCATCGTTAGCTATGAGCACTTGATCATCGGCAAACAGTAGTGTATACAAACCGGTATCTCCAATTTCAATCCCCATTCCGTTACATTTCTTGCGCCAGGTGCTCAGTGCTCTTTGTATATATATCTTGAAAAGAGTTGGTGATAAACAACACCCCTGCTTCAAACCCTTGTTAACCCTGAATGGCGCAGATATTTTATTATTCAATTTAATCACACATTCTGAGTTCCTATAAAGTGTTCTTATTGCTCTGATGTAGCCTTTGTTGACGTTTGTTTCAGATAACACCTCAAACATCCTATTGATGGGAACATTATCATAGGCCTTTTCCAAATCAATAAACACTAGATGCGTACTCAGATTCCTTTCCGACCGTTTCTCTACCAATTGTTGGAGAGTGCTGATATTGTCCAGGCACGATCTGCCCGCCCTAAAACCACATTGCTCTTCTATTTCCTCAAAGTCCTGCTCTAGTCTTGTTTTCAGGATTCGACCATACAGCCTTCCCATAGCACTGGTTACTGTTATGCCTCTATAGTTCGAGCACCCCTTTTTATCACCCTTTTTGTGTATCGAGCTCAGATACCCCATTTTCCAATCATTTGGGATATCCTCATCCTTCAAAAGGCATTTGTTATAGACTTCCACCATTTTTTCTAATAGTATGTCCGGTCCATGCTTCACCAACTCTATAGGAATACTTCCAGGTCCAGCAGCTTTCCCATTTTTCATATGTTTTAGGGCGTTTTTAAGCTCTATCACACTGATTTCCTCTATATCCATATCCTCTCTATCTATTTCCTCCTCTTGTAATGGAGTCGTCATAAACTGAGGTCTATCTTCTTCAAGTAATTTTTTGTAATAGGTCTCCCATTCATTCATTTTTATCAGTGTGATGTTATTCTGGTTTATGTTATCTTTTCTGAGATTTCTTATTGCTTTCCATGCCTCTGCCACTCTCGTACCACCCATACATCGATTGATTTGGTCACATCTCTCCTCCCAGAACTCATTTTTCCTTTTTTGCACTTCCTTTTTTGTTTCTCTATTCCACCTGACATACTGTTTCCTATCCTCATAGTCTCCCGTTGCCAACCACTTAAGATATGCCTGCTTCTTATGCTTGACTAAAATCTCCAACTCCTCCAACCACCAATCCCTGCTTTTTGGATTACTTCCTTCAGTTTCTCCCAAAGCTTCTCTAGCAGCTTCATGAATGAAGGCTTTAAGTTGTCCATACACTTCTTCCGCTGATCCTTCTTTCAACTTTTGAATTTTAGTTACCAGTCTTAACTTATACAAGAATTGGACTGATTCTTGGCTCAAACTCTGTAGATTGTATTTGGGAAATTCCATGTTTTGTTGTGCAATATTATTAGTGATTTTCTTCTCTTGCTTTTGGGAAGGTCTGAACTTAACCAGCACACTTGCTTTCACCATAAAATGATCCGAGCCACATTGAGGTCCTCTGTGCACTCTCACATCCATGATTTTCAGTGGAGAGTTTTGTCCTTGTATTACATAGTCTATAATGCTTGTCAAATTTCGTTTAGGCTGACTCCAAGTATATTTATGTATCATTTTGTGGGGGGAAAACCATTCATAATCTTCAAAGAAAATGTGTCACATAGATCAATTAGTCTCTGACCACTATCATTGAGCACCTCTTCTCCATATCTTCCAACTGTCACACTATTCACACAGCACCCAGTACGAGCATTCAAGTCACCAAGGATGAAAATTTCTTTATTTTTATTGATCCCTGTTAGAACTTGTGACAGTGTTTCATAAAACTGGTCTTTCACTAGCACTTCTGTGTCGTCTGTCGGAGCGTACACTCCCACAATCACAATGTCATATCCGTTTTTCCTTAATTCGACCATCATTATCCGCTTATCTATTTGCAGAACAGTCGGACGTTAAACAAAAAAAAAAAAAAAAAAATCATCTATTTCATCCCAACTGGTTACTTTTGATTTATGTTTACTGTGGATCGCTATAGCAACTCCTCTTTTTGCTCTCTCGCTTTTGTTTACTCCGCTGTAAAACATTATATAGTCCCCCACTCTTTCATTACCCTTTCCTTTTTTCTTTGTTTCCGTTAGAACGCCGATATCTATTTTCATTTTTTCCATTTCATCAAAGACTTCTTGACGCTTTGTACCTATACCTTGAATATTCCATGTTCCAAAATTCATTATCCATTTCCGTTTCTCTTTTCTTATTCCATTATTCCGGTCCGAGTTCCGAGGCTTCTGATTGAAGTTTTTAACGATGCTAGATTTTTTACGAAATGATGGGGTGTTGGCCCATCGATTCAACCCCCAACCTGGAGGACCAGAATTTTCTGTTGGGGTTTATTCCCCTAGCCGAAATGTTCTCGTTATGAGGCGCCAGAAACTCGCCTTCACCCCTTAGAAATTATCTCGCCATCACTTAGAAATTACGATGTTTAATAATGGTAATGGAGTTTCATTAACATCAAATTCCAGTGATGACAAAGCTAGTGTTTTTTCAAGTTTTGATTAAATTTAAGGACAGTCTAAAATCCTATATCGCGTAATGTTAACTTTATGTCAGATTTCTCTGGTACTAATGAAGATATTGCTATGATTCTTTTTTTGTTTAAAGCTTATTCCTTTTTCTAGTTCCTCCCACAGCAAAATTTAGTTTCCATGAAAACCGAATTAGAAAAAATATATACCGTGAAAGTCTTCTCGTCAACATCTATAATAATTTTTTTTAAAATTCTATTGTTCTTATTAATCACTTTAGCAAAAAAATCTTGTGGGAGGAACTAGAGGAGATTAACACACCCTAAAAATTTGAAGAAGATATCTTAACAGGTTCCTGAGAAATCTGGCATCAAAGTTAAAAAAATACAATTTACGGGAATTGTAAAGCAAAGTTGTAAATGTCTCGTTGCAGACTTACCTAAACACTAATAAGTTTCAGTAGAGTATGAAGGCTTATCTGGGTCCTCTTCTGCTGCATATAAGTCCTCAAGTTTCCTTTTATTCGTTGTTCGGCTCTATCGAATCTTCTTTTCCAGTTCTTTGTTGGCTTTTTCTGCTTTATAAATTCTTATTTTATCCAGTCGTCTCATTGCTTCGAAAAAGTGCTTCCCTGGATTTAATTTCATGTGGTCCATCATTAAACATTTAGTCACATAACCATCATTAAAGCAAACAACAGAATCGTTGACTCTTAAATGTAGGGTCGGTAAAGTGATAAAAGTTTTGGCAGTCGTGTCCAAATGACGTTGTTCAACGACTCATTATAATTTTTGGTTTTTCCTCGTAGACATCTGTTTAGAAGAATGGGTTTGCTAAATCTTTATAAATCTGTATAATTTGTTCCATGATGATTTATGGTAGGTGAAAATGTTTATTATATTCATACGGCTGACCAGGAATACGAGCTTTTTGAAATTTACACCAGGAGTTTTCATCGAATGGACATAATGTATGGATTGGTTTTTTATCAGATGATTTTACATGATAAAATCCTGCCCATATTTCTTTCTGCATGGCACTAACACTATGCGAATTTCGTCTAATTGCAAGACCATAGAAATTTTGCAGTTTTTGAATAGCAGTGTCGGTCAAACGGTTCTGTCCACCTAATGTTTTCCCATCAGATAATTTTATTTTTTTATCTTTTAAATTTCGAAGCCTTGTCCCCATTCTTTTTTGAACATGAGCAATACATTCCAATTTCTCAATGTTAATATCTGGACCGTACACCTTTCTTTCATGTATGGCAACAAAGGCTTTGGAATCCCCATCACCTAAGTATTCCACATACCGTACATTGTGTTCTGGAATGGATTGTTCAAATATCTCTAGGGCTCAAGCAATCTCCATTCGTCCGCTCGTACCCAAAAAATTAGCACTACAGTTTTCTTCGTGTTCATTTTTTTGTTCTATTGGGACACTTACAATACTTTGAAAGAATAGAAGTACCCAAAACCTTACAAGTGTCAACTGATGTAGGCCTAACTTGCACTACACCATTCAACGAAGTATGACCAGGTTTCTGCCAGGTACCATCGACAGCGACAGTCAAATCTCTGTTACCATTGTTAAAAGCCACTGACTCTTCCACAGCATTATGCATAGATTCCTTGCAGATTTCCTGCATAACAGAGCCTAAAACCTTTTCATGTTCAGTGTATAAGGTACGGGGTGGTGGCAGGTTCATAATACCACAGAGCATTTTTGCTGATGTGTGCCCCTTACCAATTGAACGCATACCACTGACTAATCTCAAATTTATGTCATATAAATATTTGTCCCCTGGTTTGCTCTCATCTTGTACACAAATTCTCTCACAATTATGAAACTCTTTCTTTTTATTACAATTCTTACAGTAAATGATTATTTTGCACACTAATCCTACAATTATTTTGTTCTCTATCGACAAAAAGTGATGGCATTTGTTACACATAGCAATATCTTTCAATTCAATCTCAAGTTGTCCAAGATCTAACATATAAGCTACAGTCTCATTTACGTAACTATTATAATCAAATTAAATTTTACTAACACTAGGTGACCTGTTCGAATCTGTACCTGGCAGAGTCTGAGAAGTTGAAGGTTGAGATGGATCTGTGACAGTGTTTTGGGATACATTCTCTTTCCTTTTTATAAAAGGTTTTAATTTCGGTAAACAGCTCTTCTTGATCCAACTTTCTTCTTATTCCCCATTACAATTCACTCACAAGTAATGCACAAAACACTAAACTAAATACACTATAAACAAAATCACTAAACAAATAATAATAAACGTTTCCAAACTAATTCACAAACAGAAACCAAACAAACCGCTATAACCTCAAATCACTGAAATACAAAGAGAATATAACCTAACTTACAAGCTGACTTGAAATGGTCACAAAATTATATTTGTGAATAAAAACATTTGTTTGCAAATCTACTGTAGGAAAAGACAAAAACGATATCAAATCGTATAACAATCATACGATGCAGCATCATTTTCAAAAATTAATAAATAATTTTCTAGTTATCGTAGTGTCACCGGATGGCAACGTTAAGTGGCAACCTTATTAATTTGGTGGCCCTGAAAAGCCATTTAAGCGGTGGTCGTCTGTCATAGTCGTCGTGGCGGTCGGAGGCTGGGCGACACGGCGTGTCGTCGTCCAGCGGAGACGTCATCTTCTTCCCTCGCAGTAGTGCGTCGATGGCTGCTTCGTCGGGTCCGGTGGGCGCAAGGCTCGGTCGAGGGACCGCTGTGAGCATCGCTCGCGTCAGCGGGCGATGACGGTCCGGTCGACGGCTTACGGCGACGGGTCGGCGAGCGGAAGCAGCATCTTCTCTCTTGCGGGGTCGTCGATTAGTTCTCGCTGGAGTCCGGCAGCCGGGTGCCGTGGTGGACGTCTTGTCGTTGTCTGGATCGGAAGCGACGAGCCGGCGTGATGGAAGCGGAGCCCGAAGAGTGACGGCTCGGCCACCGGGTTCAGGCCTAGCCTTCCCTCAGCGGCAGTTGGGTCCCCAATGCGCGCGGCAGTGGTGGCCCCCAGAGCCCCGCAGTGTCGGGTCGGCGTAGGCCGTCTGCCGATAGCACGGCCGAGGCGGCTCTCTCCGGGCCGGCGAAGGCTGACCGGTGCGGGAATGTAGCGTCCGCCACCGGTAGCGTAGACCAGGGATGGTGCGGCTGGGCTCGTCCTCTTCTGTCTTGATGTGAAGCTGTCGGTGTCTTGATTAGAATTGAATCCCTGCTCAGTGCAGCGCTCTTTATATAGCTGCCGGGAGCGCTGTGGCAGAGAGCAGCTACTGGCTTGGCCTTGATGACAAAGACAGCCGAAAGGTTTGTCGGGCGCCGCTACAGGGCTTTGTCGCTTCGCCGCTAAAGAGCCAATCGCGCCGACAAAGGCCGGAAGAAGTATAGAAGGCCGGCAACACAGTAAATAATTAATTAGAAGGGGTGGCGGTGACAGTAGAAACGTGATTTTGGTACCATTAGAAAGTTGAAATTTCAAACATTAATAATGTAAAAAACCTGAAAATAAAAATATGTATTTCAATTTTTTCCATTTTAGACTGCCCTAAGTTATTTTTTATAATTATCATGAACGTAAATATACTTCAATGGAACATAAATGGGTACAAACCCCAGAACGGAAATTTACAACTACTTAAATGTTTACGTAATACGGAAATTATTAGCGTTCAGGACACTAACTGTAAAAATTACTACAGCGCAGAAATGAAACATTATAAAAATGTTGCAACTATCGTACGAATGCGGATAGATCGAGTGGAGAAGTTGCAACCTTCATTAGCATTAAATAGCCTTGCTCTAAAATCCATCTTCAGACACAAATTGAAGCTACTGCAGTCTCTGTTATTCTCCCAACAGGCCGATTAACGGCGTTTAACATAAAATACTCACCCAACCATGAAAAATTCAAATTAGAAGAACTCCATAGTCTTATCACTTACTACCAAAACCGTTTTTAATAATCGGAGACTTTAATAGTCATAATGAACTTTGGGGTAGCGGTAAACTGACAGTAGAGGAAAAATAATTGAAAAATTACTAGACTCTCCGGATATAATTTTATTAAACAGTACACAAACTACCTGCGTAAGTGCTACTCATAGCACGTATAGTTTAGTACATTTGACATTATGTAGCGCAACGCCTGCTCATCTGTTCCACTGGGACGTTTCCTCTGAATTGTATGGTAATAATCACTATCCTATTGCATTACAATTATGTTAAATTCTATGTGCACTACTTTCAACAATACTCATTTACATATATGGAAATTTAATAAAACAAACTGGGATCATTACTACAGATTGATTGATAAAGGAATTGCTTCCATTGAACCTAGTTGTGATGTTAATAATTTTAATGTGGATTATGAAGTAAGAAGATTTTCTACTGTTATTCTTGATGCCGCTACAGCCTCAATTCAAAAAACTGAAGCTTTACCTGACAAAAATGTGTCCCATGCTGGAATGGAAAATTGCCAATTTGCTTAAAAATCATGTTTTTAATAAGTTTAAGAGACATTCAACATCCGACAACCAAATTGAATACAAAAGACTTAGAGCATTTGCTCGAATTTAAAGAAAACAAATAAAGGTGCTGGACAGATTTTATTTCAGCCATAACAAACAAAACCTCTGCTTCTGAAGGATGATCTAAAATTTAAAAAATAAAAGGTTCGTATCGCACTAATCAAGGTATTATTGTAGACTTTAAAAAACTCAATTATAGATCGAAAAGCACCAAATACATTAGCTTCGACCTTTGCTAAAAACTCAAGTAACTTGAATCACGAAAATTGTTTTCGAAAATTAAAGACTGAATCGAACTTTACCATGGAAAATATATTTGAACTGAATTACCAACCGAATATATATCTACATCTTCCTATTTCGTTAAATAATGTTCAAACAGTATTGCATCGAACCAAGAATTCTAGTCCTGGACCAGATGGTATATACAACATCTTCCTTACAAAATTACCAGTATCTGGACTAAGCTGTTTAATCAAGTTGTTTAATACTACTCTATCTTCAGGATGATTTCCTTCCATTTGGAGAAAAGCGTTCGTTATTGCTATCCACAAGTCGAATAAAGACAATTCTAAAGCGGAAACCTTTAGACCTATTTCTCTAACTAGTACTATGTGCAAAACAATGGCGAAAATTATTAACAAACGACTCCTTTGGCTCATAGAAAAAATACAATTCTGTCTCCATATCAGAGTGGTTTTAAGAAACTCCGTTTAACAACAGACCATTTCACATCGAAGCTAACGTCTGCGACGCTTTGCAAGTAACGTAAATAATAATTCGTAATAGTAGCGAAATATAATTCTTTTAGGGGGTATTTGTAGCGTGACATTTTGTGGTCTGATTCTAGAGTATTTATTACTCTAGGATGAATTATTTAATAGCGGATAATTTATTTCAAACATCTTAATATATTAATATCTTACTAATTGTGTTAATTTTAAAGATATATTTTTAAAATTAACTAAATGGGACTGATGCGTAAGAAAGCGGAGAGTTGAAGATCATAACTTATAAACATATCCAGATTATCATAAAAATAGAGCGTTGGAAAATAACTATGATTGGGCGGATGAATCCGGGCAAGAATGGTGACACGGTCTGGAAGAGTGGAGTGTCCAGCGGCTGTTGTTCGTAGGCACTAGAGAGTGGTGCATGAGAGTTTGATAGGAACAGTTGTGTGTGAGACTTAAACAACAATCAATACGGCCGCTTATTTTTAAACATCTTTTTTGGTTGTGGACATAAAATAGTTATGGTGTGCTGAGAACTAAACTGAATTTATTTATATGCTGAATTTCATAGAACATCAAAGCAGTTATAGACAGAATATCCGCCTTTTTCTCCGATACCGTAAGATGAATACATAAAATCATATTTAAATTTACATTAGATAACATCAGACCCAAGAACTTTATAAATTTTATAATTAATAATTGCATGCTGTTTCATTTAAATAAATATTTGTTAATAATGTATTTTGTGTTATTTTTATGTTAAGAGATCCTTTTATCCACAGACGCAGGTTTTCGTTGGACACACATACCACCTTTGGAAAATAAGTAGCAGCATACTGGGTGTTAACATAGACCCTACACCATCCAAAATTATTTAATTAAAATTTGATAATATAATTTACTAAATTGAGAAGACTGTTACAAAAAATTGGCATCCTCAGTGGCGAAAATCTGTGCTTGGTGAAAGGTTCTAATAACATAGAAATTAAAGATGTTAGAATGACCAAAAGTATTGCTAAAAAACTTAAAAACAAAAATATAGAAAACAAACTAGTTGAAAATGAGGAAAATTTTCAAAATAACAGCACCTTAGATAATACAGAAACAGTAGATATAAACCTAAATAAGTCAGATAACAATAGTAATAAAAGTACCGAAAATGAGTTAGTTTTAGAAATAAATCAGGTTAGGGAGAAAGGTGAAAGTTTCGCGGACACGATCATTTTAAGTAACCAGGGTAATGACATACATAGTAGTCAGGATGAGGACAGTAGTAAAAATAATGTAGAAAGACAGGAAATGCAGGTCGATTTTGTATTTGAAAATGAAGGAATAGCTGGAAATAGTGGATTAGTTTCTAATAATGATAGTGTAGATGGCGAAGATGACTTAGGAGACTTAGATTTGAGTGAAACAGAAATAAATCCTGTAATTACAGTTAATAATAACAATCAAGTGTCAAATAGTAGCATTGGTAAAAGGGATAACAGTATGGATATGCAGTGTACATTAGAAAAAGTTTTACATGGCTTTGATCAATTAAATAATGCAATAAGAAACACAAATATTAATATGATAAAACTTAATAATGAATTGAAACAAGAGATAAAAGAAGATTTTAAGAATTTTAAATTAAACATTAAGGTAGATTTAGAAGAAGTTGACAAAAAAATACAAGGTATAGACAAAAAATATGAACAAAAAACTGGTGAATTGTATAATAAAGTAGGAGTTGTTGAAAAAGAAAATAAAAATTTGAGGACAAATTTTAATAATTTGAAAGTGGATTTGGGGGGTAGGATTTTGAAACAGAATGACAGGGTAGATAAGATATATAACAAAGTTGATTCATTAGATAATAGAGTAGATATGGGATTTAAAAGGGTAGATGAATGTTTATTGGTAGTAAAGGAAAAATTCCAGGGTGATAATGACGCGAGAGGCGAAATTTTGCAACAGCAAATAGACGAAAAGGTGACAGAATACGGAGAACATTTAGAGGTTGAAATAAATAAACATTTAGGGTCATTTTGGTTGAAACTGGCAGACGTGAACAAAACTTTAAATAACAAATTTGAAAATAATAAACAAGAACTATAAACTATGCGCTTAGACCATGACATTTTAAAAACAAAAGTTGACCGAGATTTTGTGAATATAAGGGAATTAATAGCAACCGGAACTGAAACACCTAGTGTAATAAATAACAATAATAATTTAAATAACATTAAGATAAATATAAATTTAAAAAATCTTATGGAATTTCTTGTAGACCTAAAGCACGAAATAAAAATAAACCACATTAAATCATGGGACGCAATTAACATAATACTGAATAACAATTTAATACAGGAAAAAACAACTCAGGAATGGTGGCTTTTTGTTCGTGAAAACGTACGGGATTTTGAACAATTTGAACAATTATTTAAGATTAAATTGGGCCAGATGGAACACAAAATAGTGTTAAAACCAATTTGCAGTTTGGCAAATACCACCCGGATAGATCTATGAGAGTATGTCGGCTTATTTCATTTCTAAATATAACCGTGTAAAAAATTTAGAACCAGCTTTAGAAGAACAGGAGGTAGTAAAATTTTTGAGCAGACATTTCGATGAGACGGTTAATAGAGCAAAATTGGTAGGTAATATAACCACGGCTCATGAATTTATTCAGCTGTTAGACGGATTACAGGAAGAGTTCGATATTTTAAATTACCGACGGTCTTATAATAATCAAAATAATAACAGTAGTGACCAAAACACAAACGATAACCAAAATAATAAACATACTTATTACAATAATAATAATAATAATGGCCGTTACAATAAAATAAAATTTAAAGAAAACGAGTCACATAACTCACGGGGTTATTTCCAAGACAGAGATATAAATTACGGTGGTAGAAATAACGATCAGGGAAAATGGAAACCAAGAAACGAAAATGACAGACTCTATTTCAGACGATACGGCAACCAAAGTGAACACAGAGATGGACCTAGAACTTATAGGAATCAAGACGGACAAATAAATACTTTTGAAAATAGAAATAGGACGAACGGAAACGACGAAAGACCAACACATATAAATGTAATTAGCACTGAAGCGATTGTGCACAACAATCCGGAAAACTAGATAGCGATATCAAAAAATTAGGTCGAGAAAATATTTTCCCGATATCGGAAAACGGAAGGGGTTTGTATCAAAATAAAATAGAAAACTTGAAATTTAATAGTTCTGTTTTAAGTATAATGAGTGAAGATTTACTTGAAGAAAAATGCGATAACAAAACTGAGGCGGTTGAATTAGCAGAAATAAAAGTAAAAATTAACGATTATAGAATGCTTTTAGATTCAGGGGCGCAGGTGTGTTGTATTAACTTAAAGTTTTTAATGAAAATAGAAGCCGAAAATAATTGTAAATTTGACAGATTACCAGCCAATAATGTTACGACAACATCTGCTACAGGCGTAAAAAATTCGAATATTAATAAACAAATAATACTTCCTATACCTACAGATCTGTAATGAAATATTTATACATTCATTTTTAATTGTGAAAAATTTAAACATCGACTTAATTGTTGGATGTGATTTTTTGACCCGAAACTGAATAATGATAAAACTTATTGATAAAACTTAATGATAAAACGAAACTGATAAATAAAAACTTTGAAACAAATAAGGCTTTAATTAAAGAAAACCACGTAAAATTTCAATTAAAAATAAAAGACAGTAAAAATATCAATAATTTTAAACTTGAAGAAAATTTAAATTTGCATAATGAAGTGTGGTCTAAACAGATAAATGAAATCATAAAAAATTTAACACAAAATTGTGAGAATAAAAGTGATACCGTAATTCGGGGTTACTTAAGCCACCAGGGTAACAAAAGCCATTTCGTAAGGTAAATTTTGAATGCTTATGTTGGCAACCCTGTTTGATTTTGGAGTTGATTTTGGTGCTACCATTTGTGTAATTTAACAAAGTTTTCACTAGTCTCCATTGAATTCACTTGACATTTAAAGGTAAGTTAACACAAATATTTACATTTATAGCTTAACTTGATTAAAATTTTATAACCTCCATAACTTTACTGGTCACAGTGTTATTTTCAGCTGTAGTACAGTGTAATAATTATGTAACATAACCTCAAACAACACTTCTACACATATGTACCATTTCATAGAATATAATGTCATTTTTATTCTTTTTCTTTCAATATTTTCATCAGCTGTGCTGTATGGGGTAACAAAAGCCAGTTATTTTTAGTGGCTTTTGTTACCCCGTACCAAACTATTATGCTTTACAAAATACCAAAGAGATGTAATTACCACATTTTCTTTTATTTTAGGAGCAGTATGCCTAGAAAGTATCAAAGGCCTGTTGGTGCTCGACAATACAAAAATTATTCAGATGATACTCTGAAAAAAGCTGTTGAAGAAGTTAAGAAAGGCGCTTCCTTACGGCAGGCTTCTGAGCAGTTCGGAATTTCTAGATGTGCCCTCACTGCAGCAGTAAAAGGTAAAACTCAAAAAGTTGGTAGGCCTTGTGTTTTTAGCACACATGATCAAAATATATTAGCAGAATGTGTGAGCATGGCCGGAGAGTGGGGATTCCCGTTAACAGTATTAGATATAAGGTTGATCGTCAAAGGATATCTTGACCGAATTGGACGGAATGAACCACGGTTCAAAAACAATATGCCTTGAGTTGACTTTGTTGAATTATTTATAAAAAGGCATAGTGGAAAATTGTCTAATAGACTCTGTCAGAATATCAAACGTAGCAGAGCAGCAGTGAGACTATAAATGAATATTTTGATGAGCTTTCAGTGTCAATTAAGGATGTTGACCCATCCATGATAGTAAATTATGATGAGACAAATATGACGGATGACCCCGGTAGAAAGAAAGTAGTAATAAGAAGAGGCTCACGTCACCCTGAGCGTATTATTGACTTTTCTAAGTCGAGCACATAAGTAGCAGCATACTGGGTGTTAACATAGACCCTACACCATCCAAAATTATTTAATTAAGATTTGATAATATAATTCACTAAATTGAGAAGACTGTTACACAGTTCATCGCGAATTTTCGGCAGATTAGGATAATTAGCAGTTAGGGCAACCGGTATTTTGTCAAACGTATTTAAACTTGACAATGGTGTCCCACAAGGATGAGTTTTAAGTACTTCGTTGTTTATGATAGCAATTAATGAACTCATATGTACTGTTCAACGTCCCGTGAAACTGTTCCCTTTAGCTGATAACTTACTGTTCTGCGTAAAGCAGGCAAAATTTCTACATTTCTTTACGTGTAGTCCAACAATCTCTTAACGACCTCACTAACAAGGCACGTGAAACAGGTTTCAGGTTTTCAGAAAATCTACTCCTATGTCAACATAAGTTACTACGAAAAAATAACATAAAGATTTTAGGTCTTACTTTTTAATAAAACCTTACTTGGAAACCACATATACATGATTTAAAAGTTAATTGTTTAAAAAGAAGGAACGTTGTTAAATTAATTTCTTCATGTAATTGGGAAGCAGACAAAAATATTAATAAGAACACTCACAACAGTCTTATTCATTCAAAGTTCATAATATGGATCAGTTATTTATAATTCAGCTAAACCATACAGTCTACGAAAACTCGATTCCATTAATTGAACTGGACTAAGGCTGGCATTGGGAGCATTCCGAACGAGCCCTACATCATCGAGTATCATTGTTGAATCTCGACAATTACCGTTCGATCTATGAAGGGAGAAACTAAATGCATCGTATTGAAAAATTGCAACTACGCCAACAAATCTTACATTTTATAATAACATGATCTTTTGTTTACTAACACATGTAACTTACTCAATCAAGACATCGTAGCCAAAACCTATGATGTATTGTGGCATTTCTGAAGAGTTCACAACTATTCCATCCGTCCCAAATTCAATTTGTTAGAAATAATTTTTTCTGTATTATGTAATTAGTTATTATTCTGTAAATTTAAAGTTTTATGTTGGTAGTATGTGGGGTTGCTATGTTAGAAACGGAGGGAAAAGAGGAGTGCGCCTCGAGTTTCCGAAATAAGTGGATGTGTCAATGCAGTGTAAAGTATTTGCGGTCATTAATAAATTTAGTTAATTTAAACAAAAACAAATGTTTAAACAATTTAAACAAAATGTAAATTTAGTTAATTTAGTTATTATATTAACTAAATACATTATATTTATATAGGCTATAAATATAATAAATATATTATATAAATATAATATATAATAGGCTATATAAATATATTATATTTATATATAAATATATATTTATATACCAGTGTTTTATTGTTTAATCTCCGTCATCCTTGAGAATTAATTAATTGTACGTGTAGGCTATGTGTATGTATTATGGCGCATAAAAAAATACCCCTTAAAAATCATACACAGAATCTTCCTAAGAACCCTCTTAGCTATAATTACCTAAAATAGAAATGTTCCTAATGAAATTTACGAAAAGTAACGCGAATTCATGAGTAGGCTATACACTACTCACGAGTATACACTACAACATACACCTCCATATGTAACAAATATTTAAATTACTTAAAAATGTTTACTGATAGTTCAAAAACAAAGAACGCCTGCGGCTGCGAATTTGTACTCCCAGCAGAAGAAAAGCTCTTTAATTTACAACCTTTGTTTTCAATTTTTTACTGCGAGGCTTACGCAATTAAATAAGCTTTAAAGAATACATCGTTCATCATCACAGACATCATACTTAATTTTCTCAGATTCTAGGAGTGTAGGGCTAATAAAGAGTCTCAAAATTTAAATCCATTGAAGATCCTATTATTGAGAAACTTTTTTTCGTTTTACACAGAAATTGTTAAGATGGGTAAACAAGTAGTGTTTGTGTGGATTCTATCCCATGTAGGTATTGTTGAAAAAGAAAAAGCTGACCGAGCTGCTAAAAAGGCCTTAACCTTACCAATCCCCACACGCTTCAAAATTTCATTCAAAGACGTCAACAACAACTTACACAAAACTCGACTTCAAAAATGGAATGACACTTAGAAAAACCATCCCCACAGTAAACTTCACATTGTCAGAGAAAATCATTTTGAAAAACAACCTATGCAGTTCACCAACCGACATTATCAAGTAGTACTAACAAAACTCAGAATAGGACATACTTTTCTTACATACAGTCATCTACTCACAAGAAAATCTCACACACCTGCAATTACTGTCATACAAAAATCACAATACAACATATCTTTGCTGACTGCACATCTTTAGAAACGTTTCGACGCATATTTAACTTGCCACTCAATTTACACGAATGTTTTAAGGGCAAATAAAATACATCCAGATTTATGGACTTTATCAAATTCTTTCTGCATGAACTACTTTAAACACTATGTAACTTTTATCATAGTCGTGAATGTTAATTTGAGAAATTGTTTAAATTTTGTTTATATTCTTTGTTATTAATGTTAGTCACATTGTTAATTTTTAAGTTTCTATCTATAGTAGAATAACCTTCTAGAAATCACAAAAATACCTGGTTGTTAATGTGACTTTAAATAGCCTAATGTAAAAAAATAAATAAATGAATAAGTTTGGATGAAAATGTTCGTGTCGGGTCCTCTTATGGTATTTAACTTTAGTTCTAAGTTTCAACTTGGTACGCTATTCCGTTCTTGAGAAATTTTGTTCATAATCAGACAGACAGAAAAACAACAAACCATACGGTAGAAACATGTTTTTTGAGTTCAGGGGACCTGAAAACGTGTAATGTGTAATTGAAAACTCGATTTCAAAAAATCGTCATTAAAACAATTAATTATTCTTTCCTTTCCTTTGGAAAGAGAAAGTGAAAAAACTGAAATAAGGTGTTCAACTTTCATGCCAGAGAGTCTGTTCTGCGCTCTTTCATAGCATTTAATTTTATCTTATCCGAACAATAAATTTCTTTATTGAATGATTTTTTTTACAGTGAAAAATTCGGTAATCTTAAGTAAGAAGTGGCCGGCCCGTTGGTGCGGTAATGAGCGCAACTGGCTTATCTGGCCGGGTTCGGATCCCGGTCAGGTCTGGAATTTTTTGCAACTCATTTTCATCAGTCACCAATCACCGGCTCCACTAGCCTTAATGACTAGAAATAATCGGACGTAGAACAAAAGAAAATTAAGAAATAACCTTCTTTTTCTGTAGTGTTGTAGACACCAACGCCCAAAAGAAAATCGTTATTAACTACTGCTATTATTTAGAACATTCGTTTGATTTTAGCGGATTATCAGAATACATTTCTTCAGTCCGCAGATTGGATTTTCACACAGTTTCTGATACGAGTCGCCCAATTCCATAACTCGTTAAGTCCAATTTTTTCATTTCAGTTTTTTTGCTTCATTTTGTAGGCAGCACCCTAATGCACAGTTTTAACTTCTCAGATAGGTACAAAAGTCGTAATTTTCTATCAAAAAACTTGATTGAATATTGGTAACAGTTCCAGAACTCGTCAAGTCTATAATGAAAACAGTTTCATAAGTCGTTATTTTCATTACCAGTCAACAGCATCAAAACTCGTTATGTTCTATTCTCATTCAGTGGTTTACTGGTAATACAGTTCCAAATACCGTTATGTCTAAAAACAGTAATCTGGTTTAGTTTTTACAATATTTTTCTAAACCAATATTTCAGTCGTTATAAATTATATAATTCTGATAATACAGAAATAGAAGAATTATTTTGCGGGATCAGGTTGGTATGCCTGCAGTTGAGTCAGTGGTTAGATGCATCAAAACATTGCATCATTGTGAGTTTAGGTTTCCTCTTGATTGTTAGTCTGTTTTAATTATCATAGTTTAGCTAGTGTTATTAATTCGGTTTTATTATCATAGTTATTTTAGTTTAATTTTTGTAACATGAATGAAGAAGGAATAATTCCTTTTTCGTTCATGTTAGGTACAAAAATCGTTATTTTCTATCAAAAAAACTTGATAGAAGTTACTACTAATTAAATGACATAAATGACTCTACAATTATTGTAGAGGGCAACCAGATTGACTTAGCTTTAGCCGGTAAATCTAGGAAGCGAAAGCAAAACAAACAAGCTGGGAGAAAATGCAGCCAAGAGAATGAGGTTAGTACTCTTGTATTTTTATTAATATCACGGTAAAAAATCCTTTTTATCTTTGATTTGTTTATCTGTTATCTTTGTAAGTACAATGTAATACTGATACAGTATAAATACAATTTGGGTTTCAGATACTCTTATAAAACTCTACCGAAAATGCCAACCTGCAACCACAAAGGAGGGAGCTACAAATGCAGTGAACTAGGAATGCAAGACATGCGGCGTATGAATCAGAAGTTTTATGCCATACCAGAACGTCAGGTTCAAAGTGAATTAATTTTGAAGTTTGTTACTGTCGAAACTCTACGGAGAAACAGAAAGCGGAAAAGTATTCAAGCCAAACAATTAACCATTAAGTATTTTTTCAATAAAAAGCGCAATGGAGTTATGAAAAGAGTGCAGGTATGTAAAAACACATTAATTAAAACTCTTGGCGTCAGTAGAGATCGTGTACAGATTTTGTGTAGACAGTTTTTTGAATCAGGCTGCACACCTGTAGATAAACGGGGAGGGGACACAAGATCAAGTCAGTATAAAAATAGGAGAGAGGCTGTTAGATCTTTCATTAAATTAATACGTACAGTTGAAAAACATTATTGCAGGGAAAAATATGTTCATAGGCATTATCTACCCAGTGACTTACCAATAAAAAATTGTGTTGTATGTACAACGAAAAAGCTGGAGAAGATCTAAAAGTTAATTATGAGTTTTTCGTAACATATTCGACAATGACTTCAACATTGGGTTTGGGACTCCGGCAACTGATGTTTGTTCTTTTTGCCTTATGCATAAAGAAAAACTCAACTTACTCATGATGAAGAGGAAAAACGAAAACTGGATACAGAAATTTCAGTGCATAAAGCCAAAGCAAAGGAATTTTATGACAACCTTCGTAATGACATTAATGGTGTAAAAGTTATTAGTTTTGACTGCCAAAAAAACCTCATTCTTCCAAAACTTCCAGACCAATCCTCTTCCTATTTGAGACAGTTATATTATTATAATTTCAGTGTTTGTGGAGGCTTATCTACTGACCACCAAACAAAAGACAATACATTTTCCTACGTTTGGCTGGAAAATGAATATTCAAAAGGTTCATGCCAAATAGCTTCTGCTATTTACCATCGGCTTTCCAATACTAATTTGGAAAATATTGACACTGTTAAGCTTATCTCTGACGGATGTGGGGCACAGAATAAAAATTCCATTATGGTTGAAATGGCTTGCACTTGTTTAGCCAAAAATGCTCCCCCTAGTGTGAAAAAAGTCATTCTTCTGTTCCCCATAGTAAGCCACAGCTACATTTGTAACTTCCCCACTATCCACAACGATAGGTAGGTAGTAGGGGGTTAACAAAAAACAAAAAGGAAGCGAAAATCACAAAGACTCAGTTTGTTGTTGCATAGGGGTATAATTACCAAAAATAAAAAAATTATAATAATTGAATGGCGCGATATCAAAATTAATAAATGTTTTCAGAATGAATGGACCAACATTAATATCAAAAATATTAAAAAAGACAAATTACACATGAACTAGTAATTAACAGTAAATAGCAAATTAGATAAAAAAATACAAATTTTAAATAGAATTACTTAATAGCGAAGGTTTTAAGAGATCAAAAAAAATTTTTAATTTTCTTTAATAATTATAGTTTGCCATGGCAGCATATTACAACAAATATAAAAAAAATTAAATAAACATTAAACTAGATATAAATTTTTTAAATGTTCACAAGAATCCATGTACTAAAATTCAAGTTATGTAAGATTACCAAAAAAATAAAAAATAATTTTAAATGTTTTTAAAGACACAAAATCAATTGAGAAACATGTCCATTCATTAAGATTTTTCCATATCCGTACATGTTTATTTCTAGAACAATTTCCGGACACGCTTCAACAAGGTTTGACGCAGCAATAAAAGTTATCCCAAAATAAATACCAAAAATATATAAAAACACATACCGGATTGTAGATAAAACCCTTTCCTGAAATTCGCTAGTACTTAGGTGAAATAAATCCGCAGGCCCATCAATCAAAGGTTGTGTGACCGAACGAACGGCATTATTGCAAGTAAAGCGAATAACTTCAACAGGAATGGAGTTTAGTCACGGGCAAACAGATTTCCTGATCCGGGAATCGAATTGTATTTTGGCTTCATGCGGATTCAATATTGATAATAATAGTTTGAGCAGTTTTATTGTTTTGTGTATAGCTTTGTCAGAATTAGTAATGGTTGTATTCATTCTGTTTATTTTCTAGTTCGTGTCTACGACAGCTTCTAATTGCAGACTTTTCCGTGATGAACTGAAGATTCCATCAAAACATAATTGGATAAATTTAATTTAGTTAATCATGGAAGTCCAACAGTTAAAACTGGAGTCACTGATAAAAACCGAAGTTATTGATACAGAAATTGGCAAGAGTCCTGTACTGTTCAAGTCTAGGACTATTCGAGTTTTGAACTATTTCGATGGTGGGACTGTTGGACTGTAGAATTATTCTACTGTAGAACCATCCGTCTGGACAGCCTTGGTTTCCGACGCTAAATACATCCAATTCGATTCCCGGATCAGGAAATCTGTTTGCCTGTGACTAAACTCCATTCCTGTTGAAGTTATTCGCTTTACTTGCAATAATGCCGTTCGTTCGGTCACACAACCTTTGATTGATGGGCCTGCGGATTTATTTCACCTTTCTAAGTACTAGCGAATTTCAGGAAAGTGTTTTATCTACAATCCAGTATGTGTTTTTATATATTTTTGGTATTTATTTTGGGATAACTTTTATTGCTGCGTCAAACCTTGTTGAAGCGTGTCTGGAAATTGTTCTAGAAATAAACATGTACGGATATGGAAAAATCTTAATGAATGGACATGTTTCTCAATTGATTTTGTGTCTTTAAAAACATTTAAAATTATTTTTTATTTTTTTGGTAATCTTACATAACTTGAATTTTAGTACATGGATTCTTGTGAACATTTAAAAAATTTATATCTAGTTTAATGTTTATTTAATTTTTTTATATTTGTTGTAATATGCTGCCATGGCAAGCTAGAATTATTTAAGAAAATTAAAAAATTTTTTTGATCTCTTAAAACCTTCGCTATTACGTAATTCTATTTAAAATTTGTTTTTTTATCTAATTTGCTATTTACTGTTAATTACTAGTTCATGATGTGTAATTTGTCTTTTTTAATATTTTTAATATTAATGTTGGTCCATTCATTCTGAAAACATTTATTAATTTTGATATCGCGCCATTCAATTATTATAATTTTTTTATTTTTAGTAATTATACTCCTATGCAACAACAAACTGAGTCTTTGTGATTTTCGCTTCCTTTTTGTTTTTTTGTTAACACTCTACTACCTACCTATCGTTGTGGATAGTGGAGAAGTTACACATTCCTCCAGACTGGATATTTGGCCGAATTGAAAAAGACGTACAAGCTAAAAGTACTGTATCAAATCCTCTAGAGTATGAGGAAATATTTAATAAAGCTGCCACCGTTTTTAAACTTGGTACTGATGTTGAAGTTCATGACTGGAAGATTGCCATAATGGGTACTCCTAAGACCACAGAGCAGCCTGCTGTGCCTGGCACTGCTAATTGTCCAGCACAGTGGCACTTTAAGTTTCAGCCAAGCAAGCAAATCATACTAACAAAATCAAAAAACACCGTTAATGTACACGGTGAGAGTGGGTACACAATAAATATTGGTGTTCCTAAAACTATTTGCAGAAAAGAAAAGTCTTGGAATGAAGTGAAACCAAATCCCATTGATAAAAGAACTATCATCAAGGCTGAAAAGTTAAATGACATAAAATCTCTTCTTCAGACGCATTATGGGCAAAATAATTTTCCAATTATTGGAAAACCTTTCCAAACCTTCAATTTTACCAACAGCTTTTTGTTGATCAAGAGAAGTTACAAGGAAGAGATCTTCCCCAAGAGCACTATGAAGATGACATTGGAGAAATACCTGTGGAAAGTGACTATTTTGGGATTATAATTTTCCTTTCAAAACATTTTTCTTATTAATTTTATAAATATTTAGTCAACATTTTCTAGAGTAGTCTTATACAAAAATGTATATGATATAATTTATAACCTGATAAAAATTCAGCTCAAAAACTCCATTTGGGGAGATATAAGACGTTTTTCTTGTTTCCTGTAAAATTTTAGAAAATGGACATAACGAGTTTTGGAACTGGGCGATTTTAGCGGATTATCAGAATACATTTCTTCAATCCGCAGATTGGATTTCCACACAGTTTCTGATACAGTATATTGTATTTCCATGAGTAATAAAATTGTACTTCATCGAAAATACTAGCAATATTTTTAGGTACAATATTTGATTTCATTGTAGGAAATCTTTTACGATTAGCTACATTTTACATGTTTTTCATAAGGTGTTTTTGTGTGTTAACTCAATTAATATGATTAAATCAAAATATGCTGATAGATTACCTACAATTAACGATAAAAATATAATAAAAATTATACAAGAAAACTCATTCTGATTTTTGGACTCCAAACTAGAGATTTGGAAAAGAAGGAAGTAGTCTCGAAATCTTAGCTAATCCTCTTACAAGATAGGTACTTAAAAATAAAATTAAAATGTACTATAAGTATTAACTAAATAATTGACTGACAGGCTCTCAGAGTAAGGAAAAATTAATTTTTCCAACACAATTATTATTTCTGCTTGCACAATAATATCACTACCAGCGTTCTTAGGTGGAAAGATATTTCAGAAAAAAAACCGCAACAGATTAACACCCCCATACATACATCTCCAAGTTTCCAATTCAAAATAAACTATTCAGCTTAATCATTTTGTAAAACTCATTATACAAAATTAATACCAAAAGAATCGTCAAAAAGACCTCTTCTTACATTTAACTAACAAAAAAAAATGAAGCA
Source organism: Catonia carolina (assembly GCA_035578175.1). Lineage (NCBI taxonomy): Eukaryota > Metazoa > Arthropoda > Insecta > Hemiptera > Achilidae > Catonia > Catonia carolina. The sequence goes on from JAQMRL010000018.1 coordinate 8,809,795, forward strand.
AAGATATCCCGTCTAGTTTTCGTTCAAAAACAATAATTATCAAGCATTATGAACATTAGAATCCGTTACTTAGGTTATTCATTTTACACACGCGAATTTTTATAATTACGTTTCTGACTCCGCAGTTACCGTTAAGTAGGAAAAATGTAACTCATATTATCCGTAAAATAACTAAATAGTAAATCAATCGTAAAAATTCAACAATTAAATAACTATATTTTAAAGTTCCGAGTAGTACAATGAATGTCATGAATCTGTGCCAGATTACTTCTACTGTATTAAAGGAATTCAAAAATAATATAAAAATTACCTCAAATTGGTTGCATTAGAACCCTTATGATCTCCGACTGAACCCATAATTTGAGTCAGTTAGTTTACAAAGCTGCTTCAACGGCGTAAGATATTTTGTAACTCACAGAAAGAGTCTTACAGCAGGCTATGGTTAAAACAAAACGATATTACCAACCTTTGAAAGTGTTAGGCTAATACAACGATGCCGAATGTTTATTTATTTATTTTTTAATTTAACGAACTTATTTCGTGGACAAACACTGAGCATTCTTCAACGTGGTTGAACTCAGCTTATTTCTTAAGATTAACCATTAACTACGAAATAAGATCGTATTTACATGCACATGTAGCCCTTTTAACACTTTTATTTAACTCGCTCTGTATAATCTATCATCTATTGCTACTACAAAATTTACTTTTGCGCTGTTGCAGTCATTTAATTAAAATCATCTGATGTGAAATACTCTTATAACTTTCTCTTGTCAATGTAAATACTGAAAATATAATGCATGATTAAATTATGAGTGAAAGACGCAAAATGAATATCAACCTCTATAGGACTTAGAATGCGGAAAATCACAAATTGACGCTAAACTCGGCTCTGTAGAAAAAAATTATTAAAATAAAAGTTGTAGGTTTTTTTTTTTAAAATGTTTTATATCTTTAATTATATACACATTTGTCATTAAATGCATACTAAGGCCACAATCTTAGAAAACAATCTGTTTTTACTAATTTTCATGAGCCAAGTTCAAAACATCGCTAATCGATACTAATCTAAGCGCTGTAGAAAAATGCTTTAAATAAAAGTTGTAGGTTTTTTAATTTTCTACTATTGTGATTACACGCTTTGCCCTAAAATGCATAATTAAGTCGCAATCTTAATCTACTATCGGTTTCATAATCATAGACACCCGAGTTTGAACCCTTGCATATCCAAAAAAATGAGTCGGATTTTAACATACTTTACATCAAAATTTAGATCATTTTATTCTGCGTTGACCTATAATAGTCCTATATTTTTAACGTTGTATAAAAATTGCTATATCGAGGTTGGAAGACAAAAAGAACCAGTTTTTTCTACCGCGACAAATTTCATGCGTTTAGAGGCGTGTAACTCGATAATTATTGACCGAAAAGTTTGAATAACACAACATAGACAATTATATTCTTACAGCATGTACGAAATTTCAAATTCGTACGTTTTTAAATTTTGATTTATTAACAATATTCTGAACCCTTGCTTTCTCGTTAACCGCTCGATCGTTCGGCACGGGCAAACTAGTGTTTTATTCAGCGCAGAAAAACTTAGTATATATATATATATATATATATAAAATGATTGGCCAATGTTGTGGTAGAATTTAAAAAATTTTGAAAAATAGACTGGGTAATGTGGTAAGTGGGCGCTACTATCAATGTTGCCTGAATCTGACTGCTTGTCAAATCAGGTAGACAGTCCGACAGGATATAACGTACACAAACTGGCTACATGGATATGGCAATTTTAAACAACATTAAAAATATAGGACTATTATACGTCAACGCAGAATAAAATGAGCTAAATTTTGATGTAAAATATGTTGAAATCCGACTCATAGTTTTGAAGATGCAAGGGTTCAAACTCGGGTGGCTATGATTATGAAACTGATAGCAGTTTTTAAACAAGACTCTTTAAGTTATAACTATAAGCCTAGAGTCTTAAATTCTCTTTTTTGTTCCCAGTATCAGAAAGTGAGGTGGATAATAATACTATAATATGTAACCGTACAACGAAAAGTCCAGTGGTTGGGATGACTTACCCATGTGGTTAATTAAAACAATGTAAAGATTCTATTAAAGCCCATTAACAAAATTAATAGAGGACTCTATTAAAACAGGTTGTTTCCTAGAATGTCTGAAGCTTGCTGCAGTCAAACCACTTTTTAAAAAAGGGAGTAAAACAGATGTAAATAATTACAGACCCATTTCCCTCATTCCAAGTTTTGCCGACATATTTGAAACCGCTATTTATAATAGGATACCTAGTGTCTTTTTTTAAAAGAAATATCATACTTGATTCCCAATTTAGTTTTAAAAAGTCGCTCAGCAGTGGGTCGTCTATTACTCTAATTAATTAATAATAGGTAAAATAATACATTTTTTTTTAGGTTGTTTTGAAACACGATGACAAAGGGGAAACCACTTCTGGTACAAATTTGGACCTTTCAAAAGGATTTGATTTGATTAATCATGACCTGCTATAAAATAAACTTGAGAGATATTAGGCATAAGAGGTAAACCACAAGACTTATTAAGAATTACATTACTGATAGACTACAGTGTACAGAAATGTCGTATGAGCTAAATAATAAGGTGACTACATTCAAATCTATGACTGTTTTTTTTTTTTTTTAAGGAGGGCTACACAATGTTCTATATTGGACCTGCTTCTATTTATTTTATATATTAATGACCTGCCAAAATTGATTCAGGACTGTATTGTCTCTCATTGCGGATGATACTTCATTTATCGCTATCACAAGAAAAACGATGCAGATGCCATTCTACTGGAAGAACAGCAGGGTTTCCAAAGAGGCCGGACAACTATGGATGGAATATTCACCATTAAGCAGGTTATAGAAAAACGAGTGGAATTTAATCTGGAAACGCACCTAGCTTTTGTTGATATAGAAAAGGCGTTCGACAAAGTTTCCCGTCAGTTGTTATGGCAGATAATGGAAAGGAGAGGCTACCCGCTACACTTAATTCAAGTGGTAAAGAGTATTTATAAAGGGACGAAGATCGTGGTAGCGTTAGGCGATCGATTGACAAGAAGTACACAAATAACTTCAGGTTTAAGACAAGGATGTGGCCTCTCACCAACACTTTTTAATATTTATATAGACGATGCAATACGGCGATGGAAACAAGAAGCTCCGCTAGGCATAAAAATAACCAGAGATTCATATCTTAATACTCTCTTATACGCGGATGATCAGGTGATAATACAAAGCTCGGAAGTGGATCTTCAAAAATCAGTTCTGCTTCTTGATAAAATAGCCAAAGAATATACCATGAAGTTGTCGACAAGCAAAACTAAAGTGATGGCATTCCTTGGGAAAGACCCAATACGATCAAAGATAGTTTTGAACGACAAGACTCTAGAGCAAGTTTCCGAATTCGTTTACTTGGGTTGCAGTATCACATACAAAGACGATAACCAGATATTGCGGAGGGTCAATAAATTTCAGTCGGTTTGTGGTTTCATCAACAGGACCTTCAGGAGGAAATCTCGAAGGGAAACACAAATGCGATTATACGATGTGATGGCGGTGCCGTTGGTGTTGTACGGCAGTGAGTCTTAGGTGCTACGAACAGCTCAGTTAAGAAAGGTAGAGGCTGCAGAAATGAGATTCATGAGGGCAGTGAAGGGATGTTCCTTGAGAGAGCAGATTCGTAGCAGTGAAATAAGGAGAGAATTGGGTAGAGAGGAATCGCTGATTGGAAAAGTGTCCAAGTACAGAGACAGATGGACGAACCACGTCGAGAGAATGCCCCCAGACAGGATTACGGTGAGGGCGGTAAACTATCAACCGGAAGGAAGACGAGGCCTGGGGAGACCCAGAAAGAGATGGCATGAAGCTGGAACAGGCGTTACGCCTAATCCATAATAGGTAGAAGAAGAAGAAGAAGAAGACAAGAAAAACGAAACTAATTATGTTACACAAACCAATTTTTAAGATATTGTCGGATTTTTACTAAACATTTCTAAAAAATAAATTATGACAAAACCAGTTGCATGTGCTTTAATAAAAATAGCATCGTACTCAACTGTCACAACAAACTAATAGAATAGGTCCAAAAAGTTAAATTTTTAGATAGTTTTATACATAGAGATTTGAAATGGGATAATCACATTGATAGCATATACATCAAAATTAATTAAAATGCTTATTTATTTGGATGACTAAAGATGTATTACTCTAAAGAGTATTTATATTAGTGTAAGTTTTTACTTTTTTAAATTATGGAATAGAAATCTGCTGCACCAGCAAAATAGGATGGACAGGCTCCTAATAACTCAAAAAATAAAAATCTGGTGTGAACACTCCCACAATGTTCTCGTGCCAATGAAAATAATGAATATTATAACCTAACACTAGAAATACACAAACTAACCTCAAAAAACATAACCTTATTTTAATCATGAGTAAATGATGCAAAATGAAAATCAACCTTAGTTTGGTTTAATAATACGGAAAAATTACTCTTTCCCGCTAAACTAGGCTCTGTAGAGAAAATGCTTAAAACAAAATTTGTAGATCTTTTAATATTCTATAAATTTTATTACATACACTTTTGTTGTAAAATGCATACTAAGGCCGAGATCTGAAAAAAAAATCAATTTTTTACAGATTTTCATGGAAAAAACCAGAAAATACCGCTAAACTAAGCATTATACAAAGAAATGTTTGAAATAAAAGTTCTAGATTTTTAAATTGTCTACAACTTTTATTAACTATCACTCTTTTGTCCTAAAATGCATATTAAGACCGCGATCTTAAAAAAAACAGTTAAAGTCTACTAAATCTTTCATAATGATTTGTGTTTAATTTTTGGTACCTAAAATCAATACTGTTAATATAACAAGTTGTTTTCAATCCAATAGATGCACTGTGTAATTTATTTTAAATTATAGTACTGTAGCCTTAATTATTTTACAATAAAAATATCTCCCAATGACCATTATTAAAGTCACTCTCATTTAAATGCAAAATTCACAACAATTACACTACAGCTGCCCTAACAGTGCTGCTATTACAAGAGTCGTCTCATATACACCTTTGTGAAATTAAGGAGGGATACAGGTAACCACATCACTATTTTCAAAGACAGTTATGCTGCTTCTGCTGTGTCAGCAGAACCTCATGAGACTGGCAGACTACAACAGTGAATGGAATGAAATGGAGAAAAAATAAAACCAAATTTATATCAATTATTTATTCATTTAAATATTTTATGCTACATGCACAGTTAACACTAACATTAGTAATAAACCCCATAATTTGTTACGATCACAACAAATTTAACATCATATGAACACAGAAAATCAATATTTGAATCGCACACAATTCATATAAGCCATTCAATGTTTATCACAATACCATTGATTTAATATCTGTAAGTCCACCCAACCAGGTTTGTTCAACTGTCACAGGATATTCTGGAAACAAAACCCCATTAAATTTGCAAACAAATCATTTGAGCAATAACACAATATGAGAACAATATAGTTTTTCTTCTCCAATCAGCATAATTTTTTTTTTTTGATAGATGTAAATTCACTTACAATGTTCACAAACCATAAAATCTTTTAAACAATAGAAAACATTTTGTTTTGAAATTGGATAATATAAACAGAGAAATATTTGGTATTTGGAAAAACATAAAATAATGATACATGAAGAACAAGCTGGAGTATTAGAGAAAATACTAATAAGATTTTCACTGCTGAAAAGCTGTCAAAAAGTACAACTTATGGGATACATTTCTTCCTAAGTAAGAGTAGAAGCCTTCCATAACACACCATGTGCATAGTCAAAAAACTAGAATGCACCAAAATATTGTGACAAACCGTAAAGCACCTAGCATTTTGAAAGAAATCCATGTCCTAAAAAAAAATTTATTTTCATTCTATTTCACAAAATTCCTTTTCTATACTAATGCAACCCTACATATTTAGTAGGTAGCTGTGGAATACTAAAAGTAATCAGAAATTTGTATTTACAACATACATAATATATTTATAACATACTATTCAAGTCACAACTTTTTGTATTGACACTTATCTTCTTATATGTTAACACAAAATATTACAGAAATTTGTCATAATTTGAAGAGGGTAATTAGGGAAGAATATCATGAATTTTAAAGATATGCACAGGAAGCTCCAAAATATTTCAACATTATTTAGTTCTATCTCAAATTAAAACACTACATACAACAAATTAATGGACTAATCATTCAGTGGTATTAATATGACAATATTATATTTATACCTAAATCAAACCAATCTTCCTTCTCTCCTGCATCTTTCCTTGCAGATTCCAAGGCATTTCTTATTGCAAATGTAGCAGAACAGCTTAGGTTTAATGGTGGCTCCCCAGTAGCTGAAATAAAATACCAAAGTGAAATAATTTTTTTTTTAATATTTACAAATACAAAAAAAATTAGAATAAACTATCCAGTGTGATCAGACATTAACAATTTATTTCTACACAATTATTTGGGCAGGATCAATATGAAAAGAGATAAGATGAAATAAACATTCATTAAAAAAGCAGTGTCTTTCTCAGTAATGTTTGAGAAGACAGACCACTCAAAATTAAAAACAAATCAATTAATAAATTTTGTAACCACATAAAATAATATGCATTATACACAGCCAAAAAAATTAGAGTAGGAATGGGAAGATTACACAGGATACTACAGCATAGAATGTGAATAGGAAACTGACCAAGCATTTGATTGTTACGGAAAATTAATTCAGAATTAATTATGGAAAAGTCTGACAGGTTTACAAGATGCAATAATAACTGGTGTGCAGTTGTGTTGTACTGATATATTATCAATAAAATATTTTTCATTAGTTGAACAGAAGTTTCAAATTACAGGACATAGCTTTTTGCCAAGTGACAGAGACTTAATACAGAAAAATAAAATAAAATATTACGTAGTATATACATCTTTTTAATGGGTAGAAGTAATTGCAAATGCCAGACCAAAAACCCTAATATTTAACTTCTAAGACTTAACATTGTACAGACAGGTAATAAGGGGCCAAAAAGTTTGCAAAATTAGATTAAGATTTTGCTATATCTTTAGTTTAAATTAGCAGATAAAACACCAACAGAATTCCATGTCAGAAGTCATAATATGTTACAGCTGCGGTTTCTTTCATCATGAGTAAGTTTTCACAAGGCAGAAGAAAAAAGAAGATCATGCTTCCACCAGTAAAAAGTGACCCTATAAAACCTTTCACTTCTTTACAGTGATTCATCAAGTATGTTTTGGTTAAAAAAGAAGATCTTACAGATATGATCGAACAAATTCTTTGACAATACAGAGACTAATACTTAATTTAAAAACAAAATAATAAAAGCACTAAAACATTTTATTATTTCAATAATTTTTTACTTTTCATTTTTTCAAAACATCTCATTCAAAATCTGGTTTCTTAAAATATTTAATTTTTTCAATAACACTTTACCATGTAAAATTTAAAGATTCAATTTAATACTATCAAATTGTGTAAAAAGGAATTATAACTTTACGTCTTTATTTTGAACCAGTTAAATAAAACTAGTTCTCAAAAGGTTGTAACTATCAGGAAATTCAGGTACAACCTTTTTATACATTTAAAGTGACTAAATATATAATCGGTCAGTGCCTCAGTTACGTAAGGGGTAACTACAGCTTTTGTGATGAATCATAAGTATATTTTCTTCCTTTCAAATACGACAGAAGTGTTATTTTTCATGTAGAATTTTCATAACAGTCCTTTGGTTCCCCTGAAAAATTTCAATTTTGTGGGTTACGACCTCATTTAGTTCTGTCCTCAAGTTTGATTCATTGGAGAATAACATAATATTCATAGTTACACATATTCAATTTACTCAAAATAATAAAAAAAAGAATAGTGAATTACTATTGTAAAACCATTAACAAAAACAAAAATGGTTAATTAACTGATTAAAATTTTAGCTCATATATAATGGTTACCTTTTGATCTCAACACTCCTTTTGGATTTCGAGAGTTACGAAGAAGTTGTACATTGAAATTAATTGGAATATCTTTAACACCAGGAGGTTTGTAATTCTAAGAAAAAACAAAACAAGGTAAGTCGAGAATATTCTATTTTTTAGAAAATTACACACAACTTTAGGGTCAGTAAGACCACATTTAAAAAAAATTTCTATAACTATTATATATCAAAAATAAAATATAAATTTCTTTTGTAAGTTCTTTTGGATAGTGGGGAAAACCACCACATGGGGTAATACCTTCACTGGTTGTATTGTACAATAGAAACCTAATGCTTCATGCAGACTGAGCTGCACTCTAGTGTTAATTTGTTAATACACAGTAGGGTTATTTATGACCATGTGAAGGGACACGATTGTTGTGAGTTGTGAATATATTTTTACTTTCTGAAAAGTTTCTTGTTATTTCAAGATTTCAGTGAGCAAAAGTAAAATACAGGTAAGGCCTGTAAAAATTATGGGTCTTAAGGGTCAGAAGCAGATTGGTTAAGTTCCATGTTGGAAAAGGGACAAAATAATTCCAGTTGTTATTTTTGTTTTATGCTTCTGAATCTTTTTACTTCAACTCTTTATTTTCCTTTACAAAAGAATGTCAGCTATACTGAAAAGAGGTAATTCAGCAGGGGCTGTGTATAAATATTCAAATACGGGTGGACTAAGAAAGAAATATTCATAGAAATCATAGAAAGAAATATTCATTTAACCATCATGCTAAACTCTGATCAGAAGATCAAGTTTTCTGGAAAAACTACCCCCATCTGATGTTGCTGGTATAATCAAGCACACATAATCACAGCAACGATGCAAAAAGGGGTAACAGCATTTAATACTGCAGACACACATCCTTTACAATGAAATGAATTCATCAATGATGATTTTGCAGTAGACCTAACATGTAGTCCAGCCTACTCAGACTCTGGTGAGTCAAGATTGTGAAGGAAATTGTTCCAATCACCATGGTGCACTTCCCAATAGAAATGGGTCTTCTGAACCAATCCAAACTAACAAGCCTACATGTCAACTACCATCTTCTGACAACAGACTTCAGACTCACTTAACTATTACCGACTGTGAATATAAGCTGATGTTTTAGTGTAGAACAATGAAAAGGATGAATTAGAAGTAAAAAGACCTTATAAATGACTTTATTCGATAGTTTTCAAATTACAAAATTTCATTTACCAAGTCACGAGTCAGTTACAAGAACATGAGGAATGAAGTACTTATTTTAAATTTGCAGAAACATTAATTCTACAAAGCAATAATGAGTAAAAAGGGCTAAATAATCCTTTTGCTTATAAATAATGAAAAGTAGAAATCTGTATGACACCAAATACATCACAACAAAATTTCAATAAACTCTATTGAGAAAACTCAACCAACCCACTAGGAAGATCAAACAAAAAAAACATGTTAAACTCAACTAATTACCAACAATTTTTTTAGTTCACTCACCCAAGTACGATCAGTAAGGAGTTTTCCATTACTTTTATCATAAACAAGCTGTTCTGTTAAATAATACCCTAAGCCCATAATAAATGCACCCTCAACTTGACCAATATCAATTTCTGGGCTCAAACTTTGTCCAGCATCTTCGAGTATATCAACCCTTGAGATCTAAAACAGAAAAAAATAACAAAAGTATGTATGTAGGTATTCTACATATTCCTAGTATTCTACATTTGAATTACTTGTTTCAAGATTACAAATAAAATATGACCTACTGGCTGTGCAAACAACAGATTTTCATACAAAAAGAATAATTACTTACAAATTACTTACTTGTACATGTATTTATCATTTACAAGAAGTTTACAGCAGCTGTTAACAGTGTTATGATTCAAGGGATTACTAATATAATTGCTTATATATAATTTTATTTATTAATAAAATGCATCTTATTTATTCTTTTGCAATAGTTAAATATTATTTTGTTCAAGAAAAATTTATATGATCTTATTTTTAAAATATTTTTATGGGTTTGTTTTTAATAGTACTTTTAGTTGTAAACAAAACTATTAAATCATTCTTCTTCTTCTTCTTTAAGTGCCGTGTCCTCCTAGAACATTGGCGATCAGTCGCATGACCTTCACTCTGTCCACAGCCAACCGAAATAGTGTCGTGGTGCTCACCCCGTACCACTGGCGAAGGTTCCTAAGCCAGCGCGTTCTCCTACGTCCGGGGCCGCGCGTCCCCTCTATCTTCCCCTGGATGATCACATGCAGCATTCCATATTTCGGATTTCTCATCACGTGGGCAAAGTACTCTAATTTCCTTCTTTTTATGATATTAAGCACTAAATCATTCTGGAAGCTTCCTAACTTACTTTATTTTAAATTAAAAACATATTTTATACAACATACCAAAGTGATGATCTGATAAAAAAAATTGATAATTTGATAATGTTCTTCTTCTTCTTCTTCTTACACTCAAGGATTAGGCTTTTGCCTGTTCCGACTCACATCAGCTTATTAACATTTATATCATTTAAATTACTATATTGTATCATTCAACTTGCATTGAGTCTTATTTTATTTCCCTTTATTACTGCCATCTTTTCCGCGGTCTACCAACATCCCTTTTACCTACGGGGTGGTAATTTAAGATATTTAGAGGGAATCTTTCTGCTGGCATCCGTTTAACATGCTCCTTCCACTGATTGCGGTATTGTAACACTCTTTCATTCAGGCTGTACACATTCAGCTCTTTCCGAATATCATCGTTCCTTATGTGGTCCCGTCTGTCACAGCCCTTTACCCTGCGTAGGAATCTCATTTCTGCCGCCTGCACTCTACTCTCTAGCGGTTTTGTAGTGACCCATGATTCACTTCCGTAGAGGAGGACCGGAGCAGCCATCACTTTATAAAACTTCATGGTAGTTTCTTTCCTCGCTTTTTTCCCCAGGGTTCTGCTGATATTACCACATATTGATTGGAATTTCCCTATCTTCTTCTCAATATCTAAATCATCTTTAAAACTGATATTGCAGCCGAGGTAGCAGTATTGTGATACTTGTTCCAACACTTTGTCATCTACCACAATTTTTGATCTAGTGGGAAACTTGCCAGTGAATGCCATTATTTTTGTTTTTTCTTTAGAGATTCTAAAATTATACTCTTTACATAAATTGTTCAGGACATGGATTGATTTTTGGAGGCTATCTTCGTTTTCTTGAATAATCCACAAGTCATCTGCAAATAGTAATGCGTTCAGGTATTTTTCATTATTCAACTTGATACCTAAGTCTACTCTGCATTTCCATTTCCTGAAAATGTGGTCTATATAAATGTTGAATAAAGTGGGTGATAAGCTGCACCCTTGTCGTACTCCTTGGTTAATTGTCATCTCCTCAAGTCTCTTTTTACCTGTATTTATGACTATTTGCGTGTTATGGTAAAGTGTTTTTATTGCATTAATGAGGTGAAGTGGATATCCTCTTTCACATAGAATATTCCAAAGGTGTCTTCTATCCACTCTATCGAAAGCTTTTTCAAAGTCAACAAAAGCCATATGGGTTTCAAGATTGTATTCTCGTCTTTTTTCTATAATCCTTTTGACTGAAAAAACATTATCTGAGCATGATCTTCCTATTCTGAATCCATTCTGTTCTTCATTCAGAATTGCTTCAGCAATATTTTTCACCCGGCAATTAATGATTTTGGAATAGATCTTATATCCAACATTGAGAAGACTGATACCTCGGTAGTTCCTACAGTCATTCCGCTTTCCTTTCTTAAAAAGAGATATAACTTCTGCCTTTTTCCATTCTTCTGGAATTCCATGTCTCCTCCAACATTTATTTAAGAGGTGCAAAAACCTTAATTCAAAAAACATGCCTCCATATTTAAAGAGCTCTCCATTTAAACCATCCAATCCAGCAGCTTTCCTATTTCTAATACTCCTTAGAGAGTGTTGTAATTCTTCAATTGTTATTGAGTCTACTGAATTATTGGCAGATGGTTCAAAGGGACATCCGATTCCAGCATCTTCAGAATGCCACAACTCCTTATAGTGTTTTTCCCACTCAACATCTGAAATAATGTTTAATGGAGCATTATCTCTCTCGACTCTATTGATGGATCTCATTTGATAATGTTATATTAAGATATTACTATCGGTTTCATAATCATAGACACCCGAGTTTGAACCTTTGCATGTCCAAAACGATGAGTCTGATTTCAGCATACTTTACACCAAAATCTAGCTCATTTTATTCTGCGTTGACATAAATTTATTAGTCTTATATTTTTAACGTTGTGTGAAAATTGTCATATCGAGGTTGGAAGACAAAAAGACCCGAGTTTTTTGCTACCGCAAAGAATTTCATGCGCTTAGAGGCGTATAACTTGAGAATTAATAGACCAAAAAGTTTGAAATTTTAACACAAGATAGACAATAATTGTCTATCTTGTGTTAAAATTTCAAACTTCAACAACAAATTTCGTACACGCTGTAAGAAGACAATTATTGTCTTCTTACAGCGTGTACGAAATTTCAAATTCGTAAGTTATTTAAATTTTGATTTATTAGCGATATTCTGAACCCTTGCTATCTCGGTAACCACTCGATCATTCGGCACGGGCAAACTATCGTTTCATTCAGCGTAAAAAACTTTGTACAAATATGTTAATAACATGAAATACTGATCGGCCAATGTTGTGGTAGAATTTTTTAAATTTTGAAAAATAGACTTGTTGATGTGAGGGATGTTGCCAGGTTGACATCCTATCGGACTGTCTACCTGAATTGACAGACTGCATTTATTCATTGAAATCATTAACCATCGTTACAAATTCAGATAAACAGTCCGACAGGATGTCAACCTGGCAACACGATTAGTAGCGTCCACCACCCGCATCAACTAGTCTATTTTTCAAAATTTTAAAAATTATACCTCAACATTGGCTAATCAATATTTCATGTTATTAATACAGTTGTACTAATTTTTTTACTCTGAGTAAAACGATAGTTTGCTCGTGCCGAACGGTTGAGCAGTTACCGAGATAGCAAGGGTTCGGAATATTGTTAATAAATCAAAGTTTAAGAAACGTACGAATTTGAAATTTCGTACACTCTGAAAGAATATAATTGTCTATCTTGTGTGAAAATTTCAATCTTATTGGTCAAGTAATTCTCAAGTTACACGCCTCTAAACGGATAAAATTCTTTACGGTAGCAAAAAACCGGGTCTTTTTGTCTTCCAACCTCGATATGACAAGACTATTATACGTCAACACAGAATAAAATGAGCTAAATTTTGGTGTAAAGTATGTTGAAATCCTACTTATCGTTTTGGAGATGCAAGGGTTCAAACTAGGGTGTCTATGATTATGAAACCGATAGTAGATAAAATGTAAGCTAATCTACTGCGTATGCATTTGGAATAAATAGAACTAGGAATATAGGCCTTTCGCCTATTGTTGCCATTTATGCTTGATGCATTAACTAGCGTGTATCTCCGTGCTATTCAATATTACATATTTTATTTAAAACATGTTAAGTGTTGTCATATTGAATATATGTGTTTTGAATGTGAATAATAAATGAAAATAAATCTACAAGCATTCATCAATTCAACAACAATTATTTATTTTATACATCAACCGTTGTGATAAACAACCTTCACCTGAACCCATCATCGTAATCATAACATATTATTGGTGGCAGCGGTGGGATGAGTTCAACTTGTTTGGCGGAATCAACTCAAACTTCCTGGGTGTGTAAGAAGCCGGATTATCAACGTGAAACAAAAACTCAAACCTATTCGACAATTCACGGCACGCCGGACTAAGATGTTGAGTCAAAAAGGATTCGTCATCAAGTTTTCAGCTCCACGACTCGTTGGAGGCGACGTCCGTGAATTTTAATTCTTCAGGAGCCCGGTGAAGAACACTACGGCTTAATTTTTTTTGTTTCCTCTTTGATAAGTTATAGAATTTGTTATTATGAAATTTTAAGTACTATAATAATAATAATAATAATAATAATAATAATAATAATAATAGTATTAAGTATCACAAATAACTAGTAATAATATCAGCTAAAAGTCAATTTTTGTTTAAAAACTAATAATTAATTATAGTAATTATGGAAGGACCATCGGCACCTTTGGAGCCTTTTGTAGAATCATCCAATAGTTATAGAAGCGCAATACACGCTTTGTACCATAAATGATACATCCATTTAATGGATCTGAGGAAAATTTACCCAGATTCGTAAAGGAGATAGACGTAGTTTTTAAACTAGCACATGTATATCAAAGAAATATAATTATTTTATACAAACACCTTAAAATAATCTGCAAAGATGAGATAAATAGTACCACATTCTTTTAAGAATATTCTTTTTCAATACAAAAAATACAAATTTATCAAAGTATAAAAGGAACTAAATAAAAATATAGTAAAAAATGGAAACTCATCTAATTTGAGGACATGAAACAAAGTTCACACAATACCTGAGACTGTCCTGTAAGAATATCAACTTCTACTTCCGTAACAATACAAGCGTAAATATTATAACTTTCCAAATCAGCACTCTTATACCTGTTGGAAATAATTTTATTAGTTACTTAAATTAATTTTGGTGAGTAATTGCTTTCATAATTTTTTATTATAATTTTATTAATTTTATTATTACAATATTAATTCAGTTAAAAACATTTTATTTTTTGTTTTGTCTGATGTTTTTTCACATTACTGCTAATGCAGACGATGGAGGATGATTGATAGAAATGGGTGATGAAAATATGCGAGATCTGACTAGAAATCAAACCCGGGACTCCTGATGTCGAAGCTAGTTGCACTGACTTGGACTAATACACCAATAGCTAGCCAAGAACATTTTTATGTTGATAGTCTACATATTGTTTAATGTCTAATAGAAGTAAGAGTGTTTTTTTGGGAGCGCATCATCAGCATTTGTTGAGAGTAGTTGTCTTGTATGCAGGTTTATGCGAAGGTTATATAAGTTCATGTGTTAAATAAATACTAAGTAAATCAATAAATGTGGGATCAGTGCTTTCATTTCTTAAGCTGCAGCTTATAGTCTGAGATCAAAAAGTTCCTATGCATTGTAAAAAAGTTATGTAAGCTGCATACTTAGTGGCAGGTTTGACTTATGCAGCCAAGAATGGATCGGTGAAAAGAAGGTACAAAGTAGAATTCAGGCGGCAGAATAATAGAATAAAAAGATACAGAAAATACAGAAAACAGAATTACGTGATTAGGAAAAAACAGGAAATGAACAGCTCGTTAAGAGAGGTAAGACAGACAAAGCTGTGATAGTTTGGTCATGTCAGTAGGATGGAGGAGGGTAGAATGCCAAAAAGGATGATGTAATTAGAGTTGGCAGGAAGAAGACCAAGTGGAAGATCAAATGTGAAGTGTATGGGTTCAGCTATGGATGAATTGGGGAAAAGATAAGATGCCAAAGAGCAGAGGAGAAGAAATGGTTCAGGGAGAGAGATGGATAGGAACTGCGTTGGGCCTATCCCAAGAAAACTTGGAAGAGAGATAAAGAAGAAGATGACATGTTTTAATAATAAAAGTATTTTAAATATCACAGATTTGAAAAAATCACAAAAAAGAGGTGTATAGGGCCCTGTACATGAGAATAAAATAATCAGGTTGTTGTAGTTTAGGTCATCAGCCGAAAGGCTGGTTTGAACCTCAAGAGGCTTTACTGAGTAAAATGAAAAGTGAGGTGGTTTATGAGGGGTGTTTTTTAACTACGGGCCGTTTCGTTGCCTGTTGTAGTTTGTGCACGCACCGCAATGAGTGCTAGTGCCACTTCCCGGCATCCCCTGTGAAAAAACTGACGCCATTATGAGCTCTCTAGCTAACCTGTAAGTTTTTTATACTGTGCATTTAAAATGTTTAAGACAATATTGAATCGCCTGGCACTTGTCAAGTCCGATCAGTGATACGTTTTTTAACAGCAAGAAATATGTCGGCTATAGACATTCATCGCCAGATATGTGAGGTTTATGACCCTAATGTGATGAGTGAAGGAAAAGTGCGAAAATGGGTCAGGGAGTTTAAAGATGGGCGAGACAATGTTCACGACGAAGTCCGATTAGACTGACCTTCTCTGATTACTGAAGATTTGGTGACGGCAGTTGAATCAAAAATTTGTGAAGACAGACGATTCACAAAGCTGTCTCAGAAAACCTAAACTTTAAGAAACTGTGTTCCCGATGGGTCCCAAAACTTTCAACGAAGGATCACAAAAAAGAGATTTGAATGTGCATTGAATTTTTTGACTCATTATGAGGACAAAGGTGATGACATGTTAAGTTGAATCATCACTTGTGATAAAATGTGGGTGTCACATGTCACTACTTAATCAAAGCAACAGAGTATGGAATGGAAGCACACAACATCACCTGTGAAGGTCAAAGCCAAACAGACACTTTCACAACGCAAAATTATGGCTTCTGTGTTTTAGGACAGACTAGGTGTATTGCTAGTGGAATTCATGCCAAGAGGAACAACGATCAGTGCTGAAGTCTATTGCCAAATTCTGAGTAAGCTCCGCCGAGATATCCAAAACAAAAGACGCGGCATGTTGTCAAAGGGAATTTTGTTTCTCCATGACAATGCAAGACCCCACACTGCAGATCGAACCTGTGAATTGTTGGATTCTTTTAGATGGGAGATTTTGAACCACCCTCCATACAGCTTGGACCTTGCTCTTAGCGACTTTCACCTTTTGCGACATTTGAAAAATAAACTTGGGGGCAAGTGCTATGACGATGATGAAGAAGTAAAAACTGCCATGAATTTTTAGTTTAGGGAGCAGGCAGAAATTTTTATAACGAGGGATTTCAAAATTTAGTTGTAAGGTATGACAAGAGCTTGAACAAACTCGGTAACTATGTAGAAAAAATAAAGAAATATATGTAGAATCTGAAAATAAAATTACTTTTTATAAATGATCTTGTGTTTAATTAATAAAAATAAACGGCCCTTACTTAAAAAACACTCGTCATACTATTGCCTTCCTAACTGAAAGGAAAAGTATGCTTATCAGCATGCCAGGCTCACTGAAAAGCATCTACTTCCCACCCTGGAAATGACACCTTCACTTCATTCACCACAGAATCTGGCTGTATAATGAAATTCATTACTCTCAGACAAGATAACTGACTAGTGTCTTTTCACCTCTACTTCTTCTGTTCTTAAATGCTTCAGTCATATAATTTGGCTGACCAAGTGATAAGAAACAGAACTATTTTTTGTAGCTCTGGAACTAGCAGATTGAGTGCAAATAATTTAACACGCCATCTGCCTGTTATGGGCATATAATCAAGTTACAGACATCAATTGCTAATATCAAAAGTATGACCGATATAAACATACTATTCCTTCTAGGAATGTAGAGAGGTTTCAGATGAAAATGATACAATAAAATAACACAACAAACAAAAGTAAATTGAACACAGTCAGAGGTATACAAAAACAAAGAACACAAATACATTTCTTCACACTGCCCTGTACAATCTAACGGAGCGAAGGAACTTGAGAGTTTGCGTCTAACCAAGAATAGTTTGGTTGCAACTCTCAAGTAAATGGGGTAACTAATACCAGATACAATCAGGTACATGCATCAGGTACCTCAGTACCTGTTCCTCGTAAGATGCTTGTATAGGGCACAAAGTATCAGTTTCCTATGACTTGGCTCATTACTAATTCATAATTAGTTAAATAACATATCATTTACAGATGGTTCTGTGTTATCCAAGTTTTTTTTTTGTTATCTGAGATAACCTTGATTCCAATTACCTGAGGTAAATGAGTTTAGAGTACACTTTACATTAAATTACTTATAAACACATTCTGTTACAGAAACAGTAAATGGCAGTTCACTTACATATAACTTGCTTTCAAATCCACATCTTGTGAGCAGGCAGTTCTGACAAGAGTTACCCAATCTGTACCTGGAGGTAGTTTCTTTTTGACAGGTTCAAGTCGTGCTATTATTTCCTCGCAAGCTTTTATTACAGCCTGTTCAATAAAATAAATGCCAACATACAATTAAGTAATTAACTGAACAGTATAAATAATTAAAAATATTAGTTTAGTACAGTAGAACCTCTTTAATCCGAACCCCAGTAATCCGAACGTCCACTAATCCGAACGCCATCGCGATGAAAAAAAAAAAAATCATTGCGCGAGAGTGTTTGAAGTAATCGTCACTCCTTCACTAAACGCGCTATAGGAATTGCGCGCCGAAACCAGGTCAACAACCTCCCCCTCCCTTACTCTCGTCACAACAACTCTAAACATTCCAGTGCTCAGTCGCTATTTATTGTCTCAGTTGGTGTGTTGTTTTTCAAAGTGCGTTCAGTACAGTATAAGTTTACTTTACAACTTAGTGTTTACATACACTGTATCTGTTTATGTAGTTTATTGTGTGTTCAGTAGATTGTTTGCGATAACAGTGACTGAGTTCAGTTAATCTAAAATGTCATCAAAACCATTCCTGAAACGGAAACATAAAACTTTAAACTTGGAAAAAAAATTAGAAATCACAGAACGACTTAAGAAAGGTGAAAGTGGTGCGTCATTAGCCAGGGAATATGGAGTTGGTAAGTCAACAATTACAGATATTAAATCCAAACAAGATGCCATATTGCAGTTTGCATGTAAACAAGACAGTACTGAAGGACCTAAAAATAGAAAAACCTTAAAAACAGCCAATAATATGGATCTTGAAAATGCACTATATTTGTGGTTCACACAAAGAAGGAGCTTGGGTGAACCAATATCAGGTCCTCTAGTTTGCGAAAAAGCTCTCTATTTTAATCAAAAGCTCAACGGGCCTCTTGATTTCAAGGCTAGCAGTGGTTGGCTGAGTAAATTTAAGCAACGGCATGGAATAAGACAGCTTGATGTTCAAGGGGAAAGCTTATCTGGTGACTACATGGCTGCAGAAGCCTTTATAAAAACATTTAAAGAAACTGTAAATGGTAATGGGTATTCAAGGGATGATGTTTATAACGGTGATGAGACCGGCGTAAATTGGCGCTCATTGCCAAGAAAATCTCTTGCATCTCGTAATGAAACTCGAGCTCCCGGATACAAAGTTAGCAAAGACAGAGTAACAGCTATGGTTTGCGCTAACGCAAGTGGCACCCATTCACTTCCTTTGCTGCTTATTGGTAAAAGTGTGAAACCACGTTGTTTCAAAAACTTAACATGTCTTCCTGTTACTTACAGGGCGCAAAAAAGCTCTTGGATGTCCTCTGATATTTTTCTTGATTGGTACACAAATACATTTATACCAGAAGTAAAGAAATTTAGAGAACAAGAAGCTAAAACGGGAAAAGTGTTGTTATTAATCGATAATGCTCCCACTCACCCTGACATTGACATTTTGAATAATATTGATGAAAACTTCTCAGTTATGTTCCTTCCACCAAACGTAACTGCCCTCCTCCAGCCAATGGATCAGGGTGTAATTTCTAAGACAAAGAGAATGTATAGGAAAGAATTGCTTCGGCAGCTACTTTTAGCTGAAAATGACGAAGAAAGTGTGATTGCCTTTACAAAAAAATTAAATCTTAAGGACTGTTGCTACATTCTAGTGAGTGCTTGGGCCAGTTTAACACACGAAAATCTGGAAAATGCATGGAATAAGTTATGGCCTAAGCCTATCAACAATGAAGTCGTTGAAGGTCATGAGAATTCTGCAATCACTGAAGAAATTGTTGAGCTTTGTCAGTCTATTCCTGGATTCCAGCAATGTGATGTTAGTGATGCAACTGAGTGGATTAACAGTGACCAAAACGATCCAGGGTATCAAATTTATAGTGATGATGAGATTATTTCTATTGTCACTGAAAAAAATAACATCTCTGAATCTGAAGACAGCAGTGATGAAGAACAGACTTGTAATTCAGGGCCATCTCATGCCGATGCGTTAACTGCTTTAGAGTCAGCTATGAACTGGTATGAAAAGCAATCTGAATGCTGCTTGCCGCAATTGATGGTTTTAAAACAGATTCGAGACTTAGCAGCCAAAAAGCGCTCCTCATCGTTAGTTCAAAAGAAAATGAGTGACTTTTTTAAACGTTAAAACTGTATTGTACAGGAATTTATGTTATGTTTATTGATGAACAGTTCTATAATTTCTCTACCAATGTATTCTATTTTTACTATGTACAGTAATTGAATAAACTATGTTGTACACTACAAAGCATTTCTCTCTTTTTTGAAACACTTATGATCCATTTTAGCCATGTTTTACCTGTTGTATGTAAATGCGCAATACTGTAGTGTATTTTCTGTAATCCGAACGATTTGCTAGTCCGAACTCCCCCCGGTCCCAATTAGTTCGGATTAAAGAGGTTCTACTGTACCTTATTTTTGACAAAACATTAATTTTTATTGATAAGAAATTTATAGATTCCAAAAGTACGCAGTAATGCGCGAAATTGGTCAAATAATTTTAGGTAATGCCTAAATTATGTTTAGAATGAAGCTGCTGATTTATGGGTGAAATAATATTGATAAATTACTCTTTTCTGAAAAAGAACCAATTATAATACATAAAGTTTATAATTTAACATTTTATTTTATGAATGATCCTCAATTACAACAGTTCAGATTTTAGAATAAGTACCAAAATAAAAAGTTAACAAATGACTAAGTATAATTTTGTACAACAATTTATGTTAATATTACACATAATAATAACATTACATAATTTATGTTAACATTACTACTACTATTATTATGGTAAAAAATTACTTTTAACTGATTGTAAATAATAAATGATTATCAAAAAACAAATCAGACCAGTAACTTGAACTTATGAAACAAATTAATTCAAAAAAACTTATATGATTTTCTACTTTACAAAAACTATATATTATAATTACATTGATGTTATGTAATGGTATATACATATTTTATTGATAATATACAATAACATATGTGTATTATATTAAACTACTCTCAAAGTAATAAATACTAAATGTACGCACACTATACACTAGAAATATTACACTGATTATAATAATAATAAAACACAATTTCTTAAAACGATGCACTCCTTGTAAGACAGTAAACTCCTTGTTAGACGAGAGTGATGGCTCGACAGTGATCTTGCTGACTGATATCAACTGGAGCCGAGAACATGTTCAGCGTCACTAACCCTAGCATGACGGTTCAGTTTCATTTACTTTCCAAAAAGAGCACAAGGTGTGCCTAAAGAAGTTTTCGCATCAACAAAAAATGATTACACACTTTTGAAAATCTCCTGGAGTCTAATAATTAACTTAATAACATATCTACAATACGAGATACATGCATAACTTGTTAAAAATGATAGTGTTCATAGAACACCAGTTCATGTAACACTTAATGACAAGGATAAGTGTGTAAAAAATAGACTTGTTACACAATAAGTAATGATCACTATTAACAATTTTATTCACCTCATGTTTGAGATTGCTGTGAGCAGTAAATCAAAAAAGATCTTTATTTGAGTGAAGATAAGTGGAATATCATAAAAACTTACATATGAAACAGCTTCACTTGTTTGGCTTCCACCTGTTGTACCATTATTTGGAGATATGAATGTAATTGTGGGCATGACTTTTACTAATTCCAGTGGTATACCAAATGTATGAGCACAAACTTGAGCTGCCTGAAAACAAAAAAATTTTGAGAACGTTGTCCAGCATATAGAGAGAATAAAACTGGTTCTCTATTATGTAAATTATACAATATATTAACATTTCAGATATTAGCATTTCATCAGGTAAATTCCTGATAATGTAGTCTGAATGACCAATAATAACCTAATAGAAAATGAGGATTGTGAAAATTAAAATTTTTTTAGAACATTAGATAAAGAACTAATTTTTCACCAGCTATCAAATTATATATGGCAAATTATGTTAATCTTCATAAAATCAAGCACTAACAAGTAGTCTATTGTAATGTAAGACAGGAGCTATATACTGCATGAACACTGGTAATAGGAGAAAGTAAACTGAAAAGATGGAGAAGCCAAAGTCTTGGTCAAAACATGAAATTTTACCCAATTAAAATTTTTCAGTGACTACTGGCTGATGTTGCTGCTACTGCTGCAGATGAGGCCTGCAGTATAACAACTTGGTATATACGAGCCTGATAAAGAGATAAACTAGTATTTGCTTTTATCATGCATATTACTTCCTTCTTTTTAATACTATTACTATTCTGCACACATTGTCATCTTGCACAAAGACATCAACTACTAACTAACAAAGCCATCAATAAAGATTGCAAACTTTAATTAAAGGTTTCAACAAAGAAGAAGATTACTCTGCCATCTAACAAGGACTTCTTCTTTTTCTCCTTCTCCTTCTTTAAACTCAGTTTACATGATACTCTTCAAGATTCTTCCATTCAAATGTATCTTGGGTTAATTTCATTCAAATTCTTCCAAGCAGCCTAAACACATTGATCCATTTTGCCTCAGGCCACCCTCTTTTTCGTTTTTGAATGTATGGTCGCCATTCCTAGTCTAGATTTTCCTAGTCCAACTTCCTGGGCCCATCCTCATTACATTGCCAGCCTATTTCCATTTCATCGTAGCAGACAATTCTTTTTCTACATCCTTTACTTTAGTTTGTAATCTTATCCAACAGTATCGCTTTTCATTACTCATCTTACTCCTAAAACTGATTTTCCCACATCTCTCTGAACTTTTACACAGGTTGCGATATACCTTTAGTAATAGCCCAGATCCTGAATCAATGTCATAATAGGCACAATACATTATTTAAAACATTACATCTTTATTCTCTTGTTCCACTCAATCATTGATCCATCTTGCCTGAGACCATCCCCTTTGCTACTTACCAGTGTAAGGTCGCTATTCCACAGTTCTCAAACCGAGAAAACTACTCCTAAGTTTACAAGTAATATTAATCATTACAAATAAATAAAATACTATAATAGTGCAAAAAGACAAAATGAGTCTTGAATGCTACATGCAAATTTTAACAAAATAAGACTCAAATTCACAAAATTTTTGATAATCTATAAAAGAAACCACGCTAAAATACTGATTACCTTTGTATTGATTCCTTGTCCACATTCAATACCTCCATGAGATATTGTAACTGTACCACCATTTCCAAAAACAGACACAGTTGCATGATATCTTCCAAAATATTCAAATGGGTAGTTCAGAGGAACTAGATTTATTCCACGTTTTTTCCATCTACTGGCCTAAAAGTTAAGATTAATTTTATTATATGAAAGTTATGACAATATTCTTGCATGATCTTTATAATATTATTTTTTACAGTCATTAAAAACCATGTCAAGTAACCTAATGCATTTCTGGAAGCATTTTTATGCTTAATTCATTCAAACTCTAAATGTGGGAAACAGAAATGTGGGTTATGCAAAATGTTTGTGAAGTACATAAAAAAAAAACAACAGTAAATTTATCAGTTGGTGTTTCAGTTAATTAGGGCCGTAGGGATTATAGAAGCACATTCTATTATACACTCTATAAAAGCTTTGTACCACAATCCAGGATTTGAATTTGAGTTTACAAATGTTATCATTAGCGAAACCATGTAATTCTTTTGGTAATTAAAATTAAATATCCCCTGTATCGCAAAGACAGTTCTTAGTATATTTTCTAGTATTAAGTGAGTATAGTGAAGGAGGTTGTTTTAATTCAAAATAGTTTTTCTGATTATTGCAAAGCTAAAATTTCTTATATTATACTGATGATTCCGATGGGGATGATGCAAACCACTAGTTTTTGCATACATGACTACCACTGAAATAAACAGAGAGGATTACCAATAAAAATAAATTATAGTTAATAAATAATTCTTTATGTGGTATTTTACAGTTTACATGAGAATATATCAATTTATGTAACACTTATTCAAGTTTCTTACAGGATCTTGTGATAATAAATGATTGACTACTAATAAATTACGATTAAATTACTTAGACTTGATTAATTACAGAATGTTATTACAGACTTAAAGTTTAACTAAACTTAACTATAAATAAAGGACGGCTAAAATCACAATAAGTTTAACCTGACTATAATTGCGTTCTGTTAGAACGCAACCCGCTTCTAACTGTAAGTACAAAGATGTGATTTATGAACTGAATGTTTACTGAAGATGTGCATTTTATGCACGGAAGCGCTATAATTGGTAAGTGTTTACTGTTTACCGTAATACTGGTGGTTTAAAGAAAATAATATATATTTTGATAATTATTATTGTTATATACCCAAACCAGTTTAGTAACTCGCACAACCGCTTGACACTACTTCTATAACACTCCAACACGCACTTTATAATTTTTCATACAATACTGCTCGCCCAACAAAGAGCTGACTTTTTTTATACACCCTTCCTTTAGAGTTCAAGAAAGGAAGACAAAATACAAGATCATTAAACTCACAATACAATAAAAGAATTTCCAAGAATGAATACAAAAGAAATAATAAGACCTTCCATCACATTCTATAAAATTGACAAATTAATAAGAGTCAGCTTCAGGTAAAAATTGTACACAATAACTGGTCATTGACAAAATTTAACTACTGTTATCAATATAGAATTGTACCTTTTTGTCAGAATATCGTAATGCTTGTTTCTGGATTTTGAATATCTCATTTATACTTTGTAAAGGTGACTTATCACAGATTAAATAAAGTGTATACATATTGGTAAAATAGCTTTGTTTCAAGTCCAACACTGCAGTATTTTGGAAAAGAAATATAATTACCTTCCCAGAAGAAATTACACATTATCGAATCAGCAATCTGAGGAAACTTAAGTCATCATATGCAAGTGATGCGTATGATGAAAGTATGATGCGTATGCTGAAACATTAGTAAATATCACATATTTTACACCTCATTTAAAGAAATGGAAAATGACTATTATTACATCAGTGTTCAGGTATTTATTTACACAACTGGTAATTCCACAAATAAAAAGATTTATAATACCTCTTACCGAGTTAAATACTTCAATTTCAGCAGCTCGTTTTTCGTAATCAGATGACTCTTTAATAATGTCAATAATTTTTGTTAGAGGATTTTGATCTACAATCATATTTGCCAGTCTTACAGAAGTTGGGTCTTTTTTAACAACATTCGATATGTGTTCCATTATGTTTTCAATACAACACGAAGCTTCAGTTGAACCTAGAGAAAACAAAATTGCCAATTACTGAATACGTATAAATGCAGATTACGGTACAGTAGAAAGTACAAAAACCCATCAAGGTAACAGTTCTTCAGATTTTTATCACTCCAGTCAGAAAAATACTTTTTACTAATGAACACTTAGTTAATGAACCTCATACACCATAACCAACCATTTGTAACGATTATTGTTTCCTTTTCCTTGCCATTGAACCCATTAATTATTTTTCAAATATTAAAGGGTAACTCGACAGATGCTGTTGCCCATTGATATAAATATGCACACGGCTTCCATCACAACTCAAGTCACCATAATTGTACAATAACTGGGCTCTTTAAATAAGTAAAAAATTGACTAGCGATACCTGAAACATACTTCCCTTTGTTTTAACGCACGCAGGCCAAGTATGAAATAGTATTCACAGTTATTATTAGATCTAAATCTTAATTTCTTCTTCTTCTTCTTCACAATATCTAAAGAAGATATATATATATATAGCTCCAGTGAAAATCACATACATCATAAATATGTTGAAATTGTTTTTTGTACATTATGTTTGTTTGTTATGTATTTTACTGTTTATGTTAAGGCTTGCGCTACCTGGGTCATTCAGTAAATTAATTCTCCTGCATATTTATTGCTTATTAAGTACACCCGTTCCCTATCTATCGAGGAAATATTGATCTGTTTTCAATCTGCATATCGGTTGCCCTATCGGCAATTTCCTAAATCCTCCCTACCGTCTAATCTTCTTACCGATCCAGCGCCCTTTCCTTCCACTTTTACTCACTCTGTAAGTAACTCTCATCTTGCATGGGCTTTCGTACTTCATACTTTACCTGCCATGGACAACTTGGGGAGGCTTTATTAAGATGCTTCCTTGATTGTGTGATGCTTATTAACTTTAATGTATATAGGGTAATTTTTGTTGTGTGCTAATTAATGTGTCAACTAAGTTTAGTTTTACTAGCTAGTAACCAACAACTGTTAGTATCGTGCCTACAAGTCGCTACCATCGTATACTATGCTCCAGGATTCACTTTCATCATTTTATTGAAATAATCATATAAGTGTCAATTTATGTATGAACTTTGTAAGTTGTTTGCAGTAGTGAAACTCCCCTCACGTCTATTTTCCATTTTCTTTGTTTGCTATTCCCACAACCTTTATCCTTTCAATTTAACACCTGGTCGTGTACATCTCACCCCTTTAAACTTTTTGGTCCTCCTAATACCTATAATTTACTTAAAGTTTACAAATGTTGGACTGCAAAATTCAGGGTAATCTCGTGGTTTCCCTAACAGTGCAGTAAAAGCTCATAAGACAGTTTCAAATAATAAACAAAACAATTGTTTGGGACAAAACCATTTAAAACTTTTGATTTTTATGCCAGGGAAAAAGCACTTAAGTCATCATAAGGGACTTAAATGGTTTTGTACACTGAAGGATCACAACATAATTGCTAAACCACCAACACAATAATTTAATGATAAAATATATTAATTTCAAAAATAAATGAAAATTATCCAAAATCAATTTATACAGATAAATTATCTGAAAGTATCTTCTTGTTAACATCATTTAGAAAATATGTTTACTCTTTTAAATTGGAAAACTTTATACATTACTGACATTTTTAAATGACAAACAAACAGCTGAATTAGTCTATTACTGTATTAAGAACTGATATTGTATTTGTGATTGCTAATATTGTAGGCCTACTTTAATCTATTTAAATATTTTCTTCAACAAACTTGTTTGAAATGGGAAAACTTAACAGATAATGAAATTCTTGATGCTGAAAAAGCCAGTCTAATAAACACTGAAAAACTTCATTATGAAGTACACGGGCATATGTCGAAAACAAGGATACCCAACTTTCTAAAATTGATACTTTACACAGTATACTTTTCTTTAACATTAGACTTCCAGCAATGTTTAACCACTTCAGCTCTAGGAACGTCCATAGTATTACTTGTGGAGGGCAAAATAAAAACTCCCAAGTCACAGCAATGTATGTAAAATTGATGCAAGAGTCAACACATATTCAAAAAATTGATCTTAAATTAATGACGCCTAGTCATTTTCCAAGTTTTCTGGAAGTTGACTCTGGTTATGCATTAATAGATAGGTTTTTTCTTTTTTTGGTTTAACATCTGACTGTTTTGCAATTACTACTAATGCAGACAGACAGTGAAGGATGAAATGATTATTTGTAACATATAAAAATATGCCGTGCCTGAATGGGATTCGAACCCAAGACTGCATGATGAGAGGCTAGCACGTTACCAACTACGCCAATCCGGCCGGCCATAGAAAGGAAGATGAAAAAGAATGGAATAAATATTTATCATCCACACAAATACAATTGGTTTGGTGTAGTCATTTACACCGAATGGTAGAGGAAAGGTAGCCAAAATGGATCTTGAACCAACAGCCAGCCACTCGGAGGAAGAGAGGCAGACCCTGCTGAACTTGGGAAGAAGGGGTGAGAGAGGCTATGTGACAAAGAGGGCTGGAGGAGAAGGACTGGTGGAACAGTCCGAGCAGGAGATTGAGGTGTGGGATGCAGAAGCAGCTATAGCATCCCTGCACAAAGCAGTAAGTAAGAAATGGAAAAGAAAGATTTTTTGAATTTTAAAGACCGTCTGAAAGAATCTTTTGTGCTGAAAAAGAAATATGAAAGTGGGGATCAATTTAAATGCCAAAATGTTCATGTTTTTGGTACAAAAATGATTTTGGAAAGATGTTATTTAGATTAACATAACAGCTGTAGACCCATTTTCATGTGTATCACTTTTAGGAGGAGTCACATTGCCTGACTGAACTGTTTTTTCAGTAAGTACTAAACTACTTCCTATCACCACAGAGCAGAAGAAATATCTCCTAGATTTACTTCATTTAATAACCACAATTTTTCACAAATTTTATTTAGAGAAGTTAACAAGCTGTGTATAGGTCCAGATTTAATAGACAATGAAGCACACACAAACATTGTTGTGAATTTGGCAAAACATATTGGGAAAATTAATTTATATTCAGTTTATAACTAAATAAATTTTCTAATAAACTATTTTTGAGTAATTTGGAGTCACTGTGTTGGTTGACAAGGTTCTAACTGACAATTTTGGAAAAATTGAGGTTATGATGTTATGGTTCATTTCTTAAAAAGATCTTTCATTAGATCTGATCCAGGCTGCAATCTAGTGGTAAATAACAGAACTACTAAAATGACATGGTTGTATTTGCAGCATGCTTATAATGACGTTCAATTTGACAAGGTTGTAACTGCAATCAGCTGATCACCAACATCTGTGTTCAGCAGCATTTCTTGTTTAATTCTTTCTGTGAGAGGTTAGCTTATGTGAAAAATATATTTCTGTGTGTGGAATTTATTGATTGAAGTGTTTTGTATTGTAAACTGTACAAATATTTTTCAGAAAAGATAATTTTGCTCATTGAGAATGTCGGACAATAATGACAGAATGATTTGTTTGAAGAATCGGATGATTTTATTCCTCCAACATCCTCAAGCAGTTCTGATAGTGATGGTTCAAGCTCGCAATCTTATAGAAGGTAATTCTGTCTATAATAATTGAATTATGTAACAACAAATAAACTTGTGTGGTTATAGAGGATCTGTCTTAAGCAGCTTGTTTATTTTTTATTACACTGACTTATTGTCTTACAAGATATTTTGTAGCATTAAAAAGTATGGCTGTGCATATAAATATGTTTACTATTAAAAATTTTAAGTTAGGTCCTTGGTTATTGAGTAATGACTACATGCTCAACAAATAAATTCACTCAGGACTCTTAAAAGAGAAACCAAAGCCATTTTTTAGGTTATGTTTACTTTTTAAAAAATTCAGAAAACCATTCTCAAAGATATTGAAGCTTTTTTCTGAAAAGTTTTATTATAATAAGTTATCACTAATTTAATTTAAAATGTGGAATGTAATCTCTACATTCTTGTCAAGAAGCCCTAAGTATTTAAAAGAATCTGTTAAGGAACTCTTGTAAGATTAATCTTCAATTGATATTACTAAGTTAAATAGGTCTGATTTGCATAAATTGCTTTGTATATGTAAGTAAAATGGGTAAATGTTTGTTCCAACTCAAAAATTGAAAACTTATTTGAACAACCCTAATCTTTTTATATACTAACTGTTTACAGGAAAAATAAAAGACAATTTTGAAGAAAAAAGTTATCACATAAAGGAAAAGAAAGAGAAAATGTTCAAAAAGAAGCAGATGTAAAACCCATTGATTTAATGGAAGTGGATCTGCAGAAAGATGTCTCTACTGTGCCACAGTCAAATGAGTAAGTTATGAATAATTATTATTATATTGTCTGAAAATTTTATTTAGTTTAGTCTTGCAGGTCCTATGCAGCTTTTGTGCATTTGATCACTATGTAGGCCTACCTGGTGTGGCTTATTAATTCTTTACTAGAGTGCTCACGGTGACTTCTACATTTTTCTTCATTCTCCTGAGAACCTCTACATGAGCATCCGAGCAGTCCATGGGACCCTCAACATTCTTCTGTACAGCAACTCAAATAACTTACTAAATAAACTCTAATAAACTAAAATAATATTTCAGTAGATAACAATTCTTAATTTTTTCAGGAACCAGACTGAAAATACTCCAAAAAAGAATGTGAGAAAGAGAATTCCTGATCCTGCAAAATGGAAGTGTAATTTAAGGAAGAAGTCCCATCAAGCAAGTAAAAGCTATGTCAACCAAAGAGGTCAGACAGTTTCTGAAAAAGTAGTGAAAACAATAAAAAACTGCACAACCGACTGTCAGTATAAGTGTAGCCCAAAGATATCTGATGATGAAAGAACAGATATTAATTTATCATTTTATGCTCTTCAAAATTTCACCGAAAAAAGGCACTATATTATTAATACTACTTCCCGTTCACTTACAGCAAGACCCAAGAGAAAAAAGCTTGAGTCAACTTGTACTACTACAAGTAGTGATAAAAGTAGTGTAGAGAGAAATTCTGGAAAGTGTGTGTCTTGGAGAAAGTATTCAATTAAATACTTTTTTCATGTTAAAGGCAAAAAAATAGCAGTTTGCAAAAATTTTTATTTAGGAACACTTAATATTTCACAGAAACCAGTTATTACAGCACACAACACAAAGAATGTACAGACTAATAACCCCAATCCTGATCAAAGAGGGAAAATTGTGAACAGTCACAGAAAACCTGAAGGGGACCCAGATTTTTGTCGTGCCCACATACGATCATTCCCATGCATTGAATCACACTATTGTCGTGCAAACACTACACGATCATACTTGGGTGCTCACTTGAGTGTTTTAAAATTGTACCAACTGTACAGGGAGAAATGTTCTGCAGAAAATGTTAAACCAGTTAAAAAATCAATGTATTACAGAATATTTGGTACTGAGTTTAATTTAGGCTTTCATGAACCAAAGAGTGATAGGTGTGATTTGTGTGAAATGTACAAAGTAGCGCAGAAATCAGAAACACTGACAGAAAAATTACATAAAGATTATGAACAACACCAGCTTCTCAAAACGCACATGAGAGAAGTTCGGAAGAAAGAAAAGGAATACAAAGACTCTCCTGTATTATTATTTGATCTACAGAATGGCATCTTGACACCTCATGCAGATATAAGTAGTTTGTTTTATTTAAGAAAACTTAATATCTACAACTTGACTGCTTATTTCTCAGTAACAAAAAAGGTGCATTGTGCAATATGGCCAGAAACTATGTCAGGACGTGCAGGTAATGACATTGCTAGTGCGTTTAGAAAGATACTAGATGATGTTTTTGATGAGAATGAGATTACTGAGCTGTTAACATGGTCTGATTCATGCATCCCTCAAAACAGAAACTCTATCATGGCCAATGCTGTAATGGACTTTTTAAGAGATCACCCAACTGTTACAAAAGTAACAATGAAGTATTCCCTGCCTGGACATTCATGTGTGCGGGAGGTTGACAGTGCCCATAGCTCTATAGAAAAGGCAATGAACAAAACAGACTTTTATTCGCCTATTGGCTTTATAAGAATTCTAAAATCAGTTAAATACAATCCTTATAAAATCATACATATGAAACAACATGATATCAAAGATTTTTCAACAACAGAAAAACTTTTGAACTACAAGGCCATACCATTCTTCAATGTTGCAGTTCTCCAGTTTACACAAGAGCTTATTATTGTTTCATATAAAGCAACACATGATGTACATGAACCTTTTAATGCTGCTAACATTAAATTTTTGGAGACACCCCTGAGAAAGAACAAGAAAACTTAACAAAACGTCATCATCATCACAGAGTATAACAGTTCTTGATATGAAACCAAAAATTCAAAAGTGTCCCTCAGAAATATCAGATTTAAAAAAGAAAGATATCAAAGCAGCATTCCCATTTATGTCACTTCAAGATAGGGATTATTATAAGGCAGTATTTCATCTATAATTAATGATTTATTGTAAAACATGATTTTTTTTAGTTATTTTATAAACTTTTAAAAACATTTTTTAATTTTCTACTTTCAATTAGATTTAAGTGTATTGTGATTTTGTCTGTTAATAAAAACTTGTATTATTTTATAAATTGCAGTAGCAACCTTTTTTTATTTCAATCCCTTATGTATTTTTCATCATGTTGGTTTGATAAAGTTGTATGTTCAGTTAGAACCTTGTCATACTGAGACTACCCCATCTCAGCATGACAAGGTTCTAACTGCATTTCACCCAACTCCATAAAATTCTTAACAAACCAAATATATTTATAAAAATTACTATAATTCATAGATTTTAATATAGTTAGAATAAATTCCCATTTTCTTGAATTTAAATTCCATTGGAAAAAGTTATAGGAAATTAAAACTTTAACCTCTATTTTCTCAAATCTACGGTGAACTCGGTTAGAACCTTGTCAAACAAACGCATCGAAGCGTATTTTTTAGTTTAGAATTAACATAATAGAATATTAAATTATTGTACATAACGTTGGATTTCAGTAGGTAATTAAATTTATTTTAGTTTTCTGGATTTAATAAACCAAACACTATTTCCTGATTTTAATGTCAATAATTGATTCCTGAAAATTAGTTTTTCCCCTTATCTTTCTTAAAAAAAGAAAATAAACTGTATTTTAATATTATGATACACTATTTTACCTTGTAGGAAACAACACAAGTCATTAGAGCAGGAATGTAAAACTACTTAAGTCATTCATCTCATCGAAGGTAGTATATTTTACTTAAATTTTTAGTAATAATGTATAAACAATAAAAATATTACATAAAAAAGTATTAAAACGATAAAATGTTACAGTTAAATGTCAAGAGATATGTAAGGTTTTACCTTACTATACTTGTTTTCGATTTTTTTAAATAAATTTTACGTATACGTGCTCTTTGGCTTATTTGAACATTTTTAATCTTGTATAATAAAAGAGAGAGAGGGTGCAATGATTTCGGATCCGAATGTGTATTTTTCTCCAAACTAAAATCTTAACAAAACATTCGGATCAGGCCTCCACGTGGTGCATCTGGATAGTCAAATGAGAGATGGAGACTCTCTTTTGATGAACTAAATCGAAATCAAATTTCACTGAATCATCAATCACCAATTCATACCTCATCAATCGCCTTTCCAGATTACATCTGGAATTGTAAACCCTGGTCTCGGCCAGAACTCGATCTCAGGATCAGATAATCAACCATGAAAAGTCTTCTAACTAAGGAATCCACCGGCTTGGACACACAACATCAACGATCCAAGAAAAGGCACCACTCGGATACGGTGGGGTGTCACTTAGAAGATCAAGGCAAGTCGGAGCGCCTGGCAGCCCAACGGATAGCACACAACCGGCTGACGAGTAGGAGGGTTAAATTTAGCAAGGCAAATGAATTTTCACAATTTGCAACAATAAACATAAACTCATTGATGAAACCTGGCAAACTGAAACACCTAACAGATGTATTGGACCAACACAAGATCTGTATAACAGCTATTCAGGAACTTCGGAACACAGATCAAGACCCATTAGAATCTGGAGGATACCGTCTCTACAAAGGACCCCCAGGAAAAAGGGTAATGAAGAATGTACCACAATTTGGAATGGGATTTCTGGTACATAACAGCATAATAGACTCAATCGAGGATTTTTCATCGAACTCCTCAAGAACTGCAACGCTAACAATTAATGTGGGTAACAAAACCTATACAATGATAAATGTCCATGCCCCAACAAACGACAAAAACTCTAAGGATGTGGAAGGAACCGAAAAGTTTTGGGAAGAACTCGACCAACTAATATCAAACATTCCTGATAACCATGTAAAGATCCTACTTGGGGACTTCAATGCTAAAATAGGACAAGAAAGAAGGTATCGTGCAGTGGTAGGAAAATGGCCAGCCCATAAACAAACAAATAAGAATGGTCAGAGATTGATTGAACTGTGTGCAGACCATGGACTCATTTTAAAGACCACTAGGTTTATGAGACAACCACATAAACTAATGACTTGAAAATGCCCGAATGTCAGGTTGGGGGAATTCCAAATTGACCATGTAGCCATGGATAAAAACCACCATAAAGAGATTTATAATGTTAAAGTCCTTCGGGGGGTTGACATAGATTCGGACCACTATATCTCAAAAATAAAAATAAAATTAACGCCAAAAAAGAAACGCAAACCAACACAGTCCAACGATAGGAGAAAATATGACCCCAAATACTTAATAGGCAATACAACATACATATTGAATTCAAAAACAGCCCTAAGTGACAAACTGGAAACAATAATTGATAAATTAAAAACTGTAGCCGAAGAAGTTGCTCCTATTAAAAGAAGAAGGAAACATGCCTGGTGGGACAAAAATTGTGACAATGCAATCCAGGAAAGACACAAGGCATGGCTGAGCGATCAACGAGAGAAAACAGAGGAATCCCGGGAGGAATTGACCAGAGCTAGAAGAGAAACAGCCAAGGAAATCAGGAGAATTAAGAGAAACCACCAAAAGGAAGCACTAAATACCATAGAAGAGGCGTATAATCAGCATAAGACAAGAGATTACTACAGAGCATTCAGACAACATCTTTCAAAGTATATTCCACCAACACTCATGCTGCGAGATAAAAATGGGAAATTGGCACACAGTAATCAAGATAACGCTAAAATTCTAGCTGATTACTTTAAAGGATTACTCAACTGTGAAGAACCCAAAGAATGCCTGACATTTGATCCTGACTCGGAAAATAAAACACCATTGGAAAGAGTCATTCCACCAGATTTCGACGAAGTAGTCAGAGCAATCCGTTCACTCAAAAACTATAAGGCATCAGGAGAAAATCAACTGGTTGCAGAGCTATGGAAGAACGCTAATGAACAACACTTCAAAATTTACACAAACACATCATAGATATCTGGAATACGGAGAAAATGCCTGACGAATGGAACACAGCAATAATTCACCCATTGTTCAAGAAGGGGGATAGGTCAGACCCAAACAATTATCGAGGGATCTCACTACTCGATGTTACGTATAAGATTCTGTCTAGGATAATATACACAAGAATTCAACAACAACTTGACCAGCAGCTTGGAGAATACCAGGGGGGTTTTCGGCCAGGAAGAAGCTGTCCGGATCAAATCATTCATATCAAATGGATCATGAAGCACCAAAGAACACGAAACAAAAAGTTGGTCATCACCTTTGTCGACTTTAAAAAAGCGTATGACTGCATCCATAGAGAATCGCTATTAAAGGTACTTAAAGAATTTGGCCTACACCAGAAACTCATTAACCTTGTTGGAATCACCCTTAAAAACACAACATCAAGGGTTAAATTCAGAGGGGAACTATCTGAATCATTTGTAATCAAAACAGAACTTCGACAAGGAGATGGACTCTCACCGTTGCTGTTCAATTGCGCATTAGAGAATGTCATGCGAGAATGGACTAAAAAATGTCAACCCAACATCAAGATTGGCAGAAAAATAAAACTTAACTGCCTAGCTTTTGCAGACGACCTTGCGTTTCTGGCTAATGACATGGAGGAGGCCAAGCTTCAAATTGAGGAACTCAGGAATATAGCAGAAAAAATCGGACTGCAGATTTCATTCGAAAAAACGGAAATAATGCCATCCTTCCAAACGGAAGCTTCGACCATTAAATTGGATGACAGCAGACAAGTGAAAATTGTAAGTGAGTTCAAGTATCTTGGCGAGATCCTTACTTGGAACCTAAGTGAGAAAGCAGCAATAGAAAACAGAACAACTAAGCTGAAACAAGCACAACGGATCACCTGGGCAATCTACAAGAAGAAATCCCTCTCAATAAACACCAAATTCAAACATTATTACACTGTTGTTAAACCAGAAGCAACCTATGCCTCCGAAACACTATTCAAATTAAACATCAAGTCAACAACGGATAAACTACAAAAGGCGGACAGGAGAATCATAAGAACAATTATCAACAAAAAGCACCAAAAGGATGGACAGTGGTGGATTCTACCTAATGAAGTAGTTTATAAAGAGAGCGAATCAATAGTGGATACAATGCGGAAAAGGAGAATAGCCTTCTTCAGCCACATATCAAGATTACCAGAAACTCGACTCACAAAACAATTATACGACTACTTTTGGAACACAAAGACCAAGAACAACTGGTTCAAGGAGATCCAGGAGGATTTAGAGGAATTGGGCATAACAATGGAGCAGATTGAGAACAAATATGAGAAGAGAATTTTGAGGAATACAGCCACAAGACTTAAATTGAAAACCTTCGTACGAAAACCATACACCTTGAGTGACGAACAAAGGGCGGCCAGAGTGGAGAGAATGAAGAAATTTTGGGAGCGAAAGAGGATGCTACATACAAAATATAGAGCTCATCCTTCAAAGACTAAAATTAATGCAGGCTGATTAAAGTGCACCAATGTGGGCGTAAACTAAAAAAAAAAAGAGAGAGAGAATAGTAATTTTTATTACAATGGAATCTTAGTTTCTTTTTATTGTCAACTAAGCAGTTATCAAGTCGTTTTTCATTCATACTACTCTTTAGGCCTTGCTTTTCTCACACTGTTTTACACGATCGGACGGATCGTGTAAAACAGTGTGAGAAACAGTGTAGGATGGACGATCCTACTACCCTGGGAACTTTGTGGCCTATTGGGCCTAAATCTTTCTCTTATGTGAAACCCTTAGTTTGCACTTTTTACCCTGGGAAAAATTAGAAAAAAATATGTTGTTTTGTAGTTCATTTCCAAGAACCTTTCCTCTTTCCCCTCCTGCAGGCTGTAAGTGTTTTTCAGCAAATACAGCCTTTTTCCTAAAACCAATCATAACATTCGTTACATATCCTCTCGGTTTTTTTCGATTCTGATTGGTGAGCCCCACCACCGTTTCTGTACGATTTTTCTCCCTGGTCAGTTGTGTGTTTCTCAAAAATTTTTGAGTTCGTTTTCTGCCGTTGTGTGGTTATGAGCTGCGAAAAATTTATAAGGTAAATATAATAAATTTATTTTTATATGTAAGGTATTTTTATAATCACGAGGCGTAAAAAAAAAAATAAATAAATAAATAAACCATTTTTAAAAATGAAAAATGAAAAAAATAAATTTAAATATAGATAAATAGAATACTTTTTTTTTCTTTTTTAAGGGCGAACAACCAGGACGGTTATCATCGCCCGTTGTTCTACACACGGGTGTAAAGGGCCCGAGTGTAGAACGTACTGAAATATATGAAATATAGATTTAAAGATAAATAATACAATAAATGAAGCTAACGATGTAGGCTAGTTAACCATGGTTTAGTGTTAGCAATAAATATTTAGTTAGGGTTATTTTATATTTTTTTGCGGGTTAGTTAATTTAAAGGAATCAAACCAGTTTTGGTTTTTAAATTAGATATATAAAAGCAGCAAAAGTTATCTCAAAATAATAAAAAAATATTTGTACTAAGTCTTGTTTATCTTTGTTTTGCTTTGTTAAATCATTATATATTTTTGTTTTTTTTTAAATTATAAAATAAAAATTAACTTGTATTTTAATTATTTTCTTAAAAATAAATGGATAACACTATTTTATAATTTTCGTATTAGGTTTTAAATTTATAAAAAAATTTAAGGCTTGAATTTAAAAATAAAAAAACATATAAATATCTTTAATTTGAATTACTTTAACAATAATTTAAAAATTAAAAATAAAATAAAATTAATTAACCCCAATTAAACTGCCTCATAGTTTTTGATATATTCCTAATTCCTAGTTAAGTTAGTTGTAGTTAGTTTTAACAATGCTGAGTATTCAACTCAGCAACATAAAATTTTACGGAGATGATACCATCCGTATACCACCTGTGTTTCTGCTAAGAGCTTGAAAACATTGATGCATCTGACTGCAATGTTTTATTTTAACTTTAATTTATAATCCACAAATAAGTACACTCCACTGTGTACCCATATAATAGTTGGTTTCATGTGGAATCAACAAACTGTGATGTGGTAGCATAACTGGTTTCAAACTGAAGGTTTGAATTTAACACAATTGTCTTGTATGTGATCCATAAATGGATTTTTCCACTGGATATTGGATTCCGTGAGCTGAATACCTTTGTACCTTCACTCGCAATTCCACAAGCGAGAGTTCTTTTAAGGACTCATGTTGTTCAGCATCTGAGCTCGTCAAGAGAAACTTTCTAGTTAGAAAGTTATAAACCCCCTTTATCAATGTGTCTTCCATAGTTAGCCATAGTTTTACAGAAGGTTTCTAGTTTTATCCTAAAAACTCAGTGGTGGAGGTGATCGCGATACCAAGCGAAAACTACTAATAAAGCCGTTTTTGGCTTATAGGGGCCGATTTTCTCGAGGGTGCCCTTCAGTATTAAGGTACTGTTAGATTGCAGTACCCAGTAAGTTTTGAAGTGTTTTTTTTGTTCTTATTTAGCTATCTACATCAAGGAGGATCACTTAACATCGATGAATGACTGAGAAGTCATTTTTAACATATACTCTATTTAAATATAAAACATAATCTTTAAATTTAATAATAATTTTAACAATTTTTAATCCCCCGATATTGTATTACATGTTGGAGTTTCGCCGGGTGATTTTATTCTTAATTTTTTTCTAATAAAACTGTATATTGTATTACAAGATAAAAAACCATTTTCCTGCAAAAACTATTTACTGACTCTAAGTGGTTTTTCCCTGGAGCTACAGGATAGTAGGTATATTGTATAAATACATGGCACCCATGTATTATTTTTTAACATCCAACCATTTTAACATAAATAAAACCATGGAGGATAGTACTAACAACTGTTGAGTAGTGTATAATAGTTGTTAAATATATTGGTACAAATTAAGAATTTGATAAATCCAGATTTACATTTTATTTCTGTTTGGAAGTAGAAAAAATTTAACAAAATTATGACATAAATAGTATTTAAATTTACATTTAAAGCGTGGTCAGTGCGATACAGACAAAGAGGAAGTCAACTTACCAGGTGCCCTAGTCCAAGTATTTGAAGGAGTGTCAGTCTGAACACTGTATCCTACAATGGACCATGTTCTATTATCATAAGTATTTTTTATATACCCTAATACAGCTCCAACATTATCTTTCTCATTCAGAGTCGCTCCAACATCTTGGTATAACTTTGCTGATAATTTCTGTATCTGACCAACATCATTAACATCTACCTGAAATGTTTAATCATTCATTTACTTTCATTAACTTTAACAAAAGTGTACATCAGAAAACTGAATGATATTAACAATATTTTCAAAGCCTCTGAAGTGATGAATAACCAGATTTTTAGTTAAAATACTACGCCAATCAAAAACTTCAAATTTTCGACAATATCAGTCAAATTATAAAATGATTAAGAAATGTAGACTTTACGCACAAATTAAAGACTTGGATAATCCAGACTCAAGAACATTAAATTCATGAAAAGATCATCATCCACTTTTCCGTCTTCCAAGTTTCCTCGGGCTGGGCCCAACACAACTCCTTTCCAGCTCTCCCTCTCTATTACTGACCTATCTCTCCTCCATTGCTCTCATGGAAATAAAAAATTACAGTTTTAAAATATAGTGATGGGTCCAAAATTTGGACGAAAAATTTTAATAACTGGATTCATACATTTATGAACATGAAACAAAAGTGAAAACTCCCAACATTGTACTAACATACTGCATAAGAAAAGTTTAAAATAATAATTAAAAGAGATTAGTTTTCCAAAATAGTGTGCTCTTGTTTTGTACAGATTTACAAATAAATGTACAGAGACTACAAATTTCAGTAAAACTGAATAGATATGGTATACGGGTATCCAATGGCATTTTCATATCTAGTTAAGAAGTTTAACGTTAAAGTCAAAAAACCAAACACTTTTGACTACCTAATAGAACTGGAATGGTAGCAGTAGTTAGCTACAAAACTGACTTCTAAGCCAAAGTGTAGCACTATAGGTTATGTCTTGTGTGAACTGAACCGAACTGTACCATTATTGTTTTTAAATGTTCTTTCAAAATTGCAATTACTGACCATTTTCATGTAATAAATATCATTATAATAATTTTACAATTCTTTAAAAACAATTTATCAGCAATAAATACAGAGTCCGGCAAGTTTTATTTGAATTGTGGCTGGTGGAAGAAACAGACTACATCGGCTCCGCTTAACTGCACCCCCACCGCATCACATAGTCCCTTCCGATGGTACAATAGTAACACTATTTTTTATAGTATTTGGTACAGTACTTTTATTTTCCCCCACACCCTTCATTTGGCAAGTACTATAAACATTGGTTTAAAAAATATATATTATTTGCCTTAAGCGTAAACAAAAAATTACCCACGCTGGTAATTATAAAAAATAAAATACCTACTATCGGTTTCATAATCATAGACACCCGATTTTGAACCATAGCATCTACAAAACTTTGAGTCGGATTTCAACATACTTTACATAAAAACTTAGCTCATTTTATTCTCCTATACCTATAATACTATACCTATAATAGTCCTATATTTTTAATGTTTAAAAATTGCCATATCGAAATTGAAAGACAAAAA
Source organism: Catonia carolina (assembly GCA_035578175.1). Lineage (NCBI taxonomy): Eukaryota > Metazoa > Arthropoda > Insecta > Hemiptera > Achilidae > Catonia > Catonia carolina. The sequence continues at coordinate 8,850,179 of JAQMRL010000018.1, forward strand.
GACCCGGTTTCTTGATACCGCAACGAATTTCATGTGTTTAGAGGCGTGTAACTCAAAAATTATTTGACCAAAAAGTTTGAAATTTTAACACAAGATAGATAATTATATTCTTTTAGGGTGTACAAAATTTTAAATTTGAACGTTATTTAAATTTTGATTTATTAACAATGTTCTGAATCCTTGCTATCTCGGTAACCTCTCGATCGTTCGGCACAGGCAAACTATCGTTTTATTCAGCATAAAAAAACTGAGTACAGCTATGTCAATAACATGAAATATTGATTGGCTAATGTAATGGTAGAATTTTAAAAATTTTGAAAAATAGACTGGAAAATGCAGGGGGGAAATACAGAATGTCACCTACACAAACTAGCAACATGGATAGTAGCGCCCACCCCTGCATTTCCCAGTCTATTTTTCAAAATTTTAAAAATTCTACCACAACGTTGGCCAATCAATATTTCATGTTATTAACATAATCTGCGCTAAGATTTTTACGCTGAATAAAACGATAGTTTGCCCGTGCCGAATGATCGACCGGTTACCGAGATAGCAAGGGTTCAGAATATTGTTAATAAATAAAAATTTAAATAACGTATGAATTTGAAATTTTGAACTTTTCAGTCAAATAGTTATCGAGTTACACGCAGTTACATGAAATTTGTTGCGGTATCAGATAAACCGGCTCTTTTTGCCTTCCAACCTCAATATGGTAATTTTTAAACAACATTAAAAATATAGGACTACTATAGGTCAACGCAGAATAAAATGAGCTAAATTTTGATGTAAAATATGTTGAAATCCAACTCATAGTTTTGGAGATACAAGGGTTCAAACATGGGTGTCTATGATTGTAAAACCAATAGTAAGCAATTATGTCATATAGAAAGCTATGATTTGTGACTCATTGTTATTTTTGTTCATTATTCTACACTTGTCCAGTAGTACGATTATTTTTGAAATGGTTTATTGTCTATTTTTGGTCACTTAATTTTGTTAAACTGGTATGTAGTAGTTCAAAGTTGAAGGTCTGTCTCGCGATTTGTACCGTGTATATTGCCTAAAAGATTATGTCTAAAATATTTAGTTATTTAACCTCCTTACCTCATATTCCATATAAGTTGGGAATCGTTTCCCAACCATCTGCATATTTTTCCCCATACTGAGAATTAATCTAACAGGTTTATGACTTAAATGTGCTGCAATGGCACACATAGCTGAAATTTGATTATTTCTGCTAATTTTGCATCCATATGCTCCACCAAGACGCCTCACACTTACGTTAATACTGTAAAATGAAATTAACACAGATTGTGACCAAAATTCTTAAACATCTAAAACAAAATTTAGAGAACAGACAATGTTTTCTTAATAACAGAAAATAACAGGATATTAAAGAGATGGATGATGGATAAAAGAAGGCCATTGAGAAGAAGGATAAATATCCATGCCATCTGTAAGAACACAAAAACAGAGATGGTGAATATTGGTTATTATGGCAAGAAGGTAAGCAAATGTACAAGTGAAGAGCGAGGAGCATTCAATACTACATGCTGTATCGTTAGTGCATCTGGCAATAGTTTGCCTCCCATAATGGTTTTTCCGAGAAAGAATTTTAACCCATTCATTCACCTTGGCCATATACATGTACAATCTGTCAATGTTTTGTAAGCGTAGTTCGCGCAGAAATGAGAAGTGAGTGGGGAGAATACTGCCGGCTGTAGAAGGGATGATATGCGTTCGATGCATGCGTATGTGCGTGCGTGAATTGTCTCATTCTACTGAAGCTGTCGCAGAGAACAGATCGTAGCTGGAACGGTTGACTATTTTGTCTTATTGTCTGTGGTCGGTGGACAATTGTGAAAAGCTCCCAAGGAAACGTCAACCCTTCCACCATGTTGGAGGTCGTTTTTTTAGGAAAAAGAGCTCTCGTAGGCCTAGACCATATAAACCTACGGTACGTTATGCATTCCAGCGAGTCGGCTGTGAACTCCCCCCTCTACTGCTGTACTACTCACACCATTATTTCTCCCTTCATCGTACCTCAACCAAATCCGTCTATTGCGCATACGCTTACATAACTTTGAAGGCCTGTACATAAAATTTTACCTATTCTTATGCACTAAACTGCGCACATATCGCTTTGCGTAAAATTGGCCACATACATGAACAATTTCTTTAAGAGTCCAGCAAGTGCTCCAATCTATTGGGACTTTTGGAAAGTTTTCATAATAAAAAAATTGTACTTTAAGAATATATATATATATATATATTTTTTTTTTAATTCCTAGTATGTGTACGTTGCAATCTGTTCAATTGAGAACAATAAGCAACCCCATGACCCAATGAGATGAGGATGATATATATGACATGTAAATGAGGTGTAGTCTTGTACAGAATCAGGCCGACAATTCCTGAAAGAGTATTGTTAATTGAACCCCAACCATCAAAGTACACCGGTAACCACTGTCCAGCATTCAAATCCGTATAAAAGTAACTACCTTTACTAGGATTTGAACCAGGACCCTTCGTCTCCGAAAATCAGCTGATAAAACAGCTGATTTTGGCGACGACTTTACCTCTAGACTAACCCGATGGGTAAGAATTTAATAATTTTTTTTAAATTCTAAGATAAAAATTCGTGACTGAATGGGTTAAGGTACACATGATAAGTGGTGCGCCTTCAGGCACTCTGGCGCTTGCTACTAATAGTGGCTGGATGAATGGTGAAATCTTTGTTTATGTAATGGAACATTTCATTAAATATAGTGGGTCAACAAAAGACAATCCAACGGTTCTCATATTTGACAATCATGAGAGCCACTTGACTGTTGCAACCTTAAACTTAGCTAAAGATAATGGAGTCAACATTATAACCTAACCTCCTCATTTTAGCAATAAACTACAACCACTTGATGTAATTGTTTTTCAGTCATTTAAAGCACATTACAATGCTGCTGTTGACTCTCGGCTTGTACACCATCCAGGCACACCAATGAGCATTCATCAAGTTGCGCAGTGAGTTGGAATTGCTTTTGAAAAAGCTATGACTCCAGCTAACATCAAGGCTGGCTTCAAGAAATGTGGAATTTTCCCATTTGACAGTGTAGTTTATACTGAAGATGAGTTTCTCGTAAGCTACGTAACTGACAGAAATGATAACAGTGAGCTTCCTAAGATTATTCAGGAAGATGAAAGAGAAGCGACAACTTCCCTTAGTTCTGTTGCTAGCTGCTTGTCTGAACAATTTGACTGTACTGTCCCCAATGCACCCATCACAGATCGACCTATTTCAAGTCCCAATTGCAGCATAACTACTCAAGAATTTGTCAGTCCCCATATTTTTAAGGGCTTTCCAAAGGCAGGGCAAAGAAAAGGAAGAAAAAAACCGAGTTAAGTTATAAAGCAGCATTGTTACGGACACTCCTGAAAAAGCTAAAATTGAAGAGAGACTTCAAGAACGAGATTTTCGTAAGAGCACTGGAACTAAGAGATATGACAGCTTGCTTACCTCACGCTCTAAGAAAAAGCAACCACACATAGACGACTACGTTTCAAGTGAAAGTAACGATGAATTTGAAGTTTCTACCCCCTAGCAACAGCGAAGTTGAGCCATCAGACTCTGAAGATGACAATCAAGAAATAATTGACCCATCAAAATTCAAAAACCTTGATAAGGAGCCAAATGTTGATGATTTTGTCCTTGTAAAGTTTGAGCTTAGAGATAATAGGGATGTTTATTATATTGCCAAAGTAATCTCAACAAAAGACAAAAATGGTGATGTAGAAGTTAGTTTTTTAAGGAAAAGTTTAAAAAATGAAGGTTATTTTTGTTTTCCTCTTATCGTAGATGTATTAATGGTGAGATTGTTGGATATAAAAATGATTTTGCCAAAACCTTCACCTTTGGGGAACACAGTAAGGCTCCGTTCCTTTTATAAATTTGCTGTTAACTTTAAATTGATTACTCTAAACTAAATTAGCTTAACCTTTATAACCATCATCATCAGTATTTTCAATGTAAAAGAGGAGCATAAATATGTAAAATGAAGTTGTTTTATATGTAAAATCTACAATAAATAGATTTTAAAATGTATTATTTGTGCTTATTACAATGTCTCAATTTGGCCCATGAGGTGTCTCAATGTGGCCCACTGTTGGGCCACAATGAGACGCTTGTTAGCTTTTTCATAAAATAACTTCAGAATTATTCACATTTATATTCTTCTTCTTAGGGTGCCTGTCCGTTCCGAACGTTGGTGATCATTCTGGCTATTATTACTTTGTTGGTTGCGCTCCTGAACAATTGGGTGGAGGTCTTTCCGAACCACGCTCTAAGGTTAGCCAACCAGGAAATTCTTCTTCGTCCTGGGGCTCTCCTGCCTTCTATTTTCCCTTGTAATATGCTCTGCAATAGCTCATACCTGCCTTGATTGCGCATTATGTAACCTAAATATTCCAGCTTTCGACATTTGATGAGGTTAACCAGTTCTGGGGCTGTAGTCATCCTCCTTAGTACCTCTTGGTTGGTAACCCTATCGGTCCATGGTATCCTCAGGATTCTTCTGTACAGCCATAACTCAAATGCATGGAGCCTCGATATTGTGTCCTCATTTAGGGTCCATGATTCTACACCATACAGAAGCACTGAATATACATACCATTTGAGGAGTCTCAGCTTTGTATGTAGGGTGAGGTCACGGCTCTTAAACACTGAACCCATTGTTAAGAAAGCACTTTTGGCTTTTCCAATACGGCATCGGATCTCCTCATTGATCACCGTTCCCAAGTAGGTGTATTGTGGGACTCTTTCAATTCTTGTCTGATTGATGTACAGTTCTGCCCCTCCAATGTTTTCTTTGCTAATGACCATAAGCTTTGTTTTGTTAATATTTATATCAAGTCCATATACTTTACTTGTTTCTGTGATCCTATCCATCAAACCCTGCAGGCCCTCTATTGAATCAGAAAACACTATGGTATCATCGGCATAACGTAAATTGTTGAGCTTGACTCCATTTATTGAGATACCAACATCCATGTCTCCAAGCGCCTCCCTAAAGATGTGTTCTGAGTATAGATTGAAAATAATTGGAGATCTAATGCAACCCTGTCTCACTCCACGAAGGATCTGCACCTGATCTGTATGATCTCCATCTACTCTGACGACCGCAGTCTGATTCCAGTACAAGTTAGCTATTATTCGCAGGTCTTTTCCATCAATTCCAGTTCTCCTCAATACATCCATCATTTTCTCATGTCGAACACGATCAAATGCTTTTTTATAATCAATCAGACATGCGAAAACACTACAACCCACATCTCTGCATCTCTGAAACAAAACCTGCAAACCAAACAAAGCCTCCCTTGTGCCCACAGCCTTCACAAAACCAAAAGTTATCAGCTGACTATATATTAATACATTTTCTCATTTGGGAAAAATATGAAAAATGTTAAAGTGATTTTTGTCTCATTGTGGCCCACTCTCCCTTACTGTCATGCCACTCCAAATAGTTCCATGTAGTACGATAAAAGTTGAAAATCTTTGACTAACTATAAATACTTGTAGTATTGGGTATTTACCTGTTTTCTGGAATATTCAAGACATTACTGATTGTTCCCTGGATAAGAGATGGCCATTGAGAAGAAGGATAAACATCCATCCCATCTTCTGTAGGAACACAGAAACAAGACTGTGTTTCCATAGTAAAATGATACTGCCCTTTAAGAAATATCTTTCCCGTAACTTTGTATTTTATATCACCTGAAAAAATTATATAATATAAGTGAAATGTTCAATAATTTAATGAAGAATGTTCTTTGGAATGAACCCACTTGGCTGTTATTAAATACATACTGAGGTGTGGTCTCATTCGAGTTGTGTGAATCTTAAGTTTTGTTTCCTACCCAGTCAGTCACCATCATGCATTGAAACAGTAAGAGAGTGCATTTACCTACTTTTCAAATGGATGTATTGTTATTACAACCCAGCGCACATTCTAGAACTGCTTCAATGTAGCCTCATTGTGTCCTGTCCTGGACTGGAAATCAACTGTTACATTGGTCACTATGTTCAGACAAACTGTAAGTGTGACAAGACGAAGAACGGTAGTCACTTAGCCCATCAGATCAAGTGAGAACATTGAGACAATGAAAGCTTCAATCTTGCAATCCCCTCAGCATTCTTCGCGCAAACATGCGTCTACCCTTGGGCTTTCCGATCGGTCAGTGAGGAGAATTCTTCAGAAAGACTTTTAATTACCATCTGAACAAGTTGGCAATTGTGCAGGAACTCTGTGAACACAACTTCAATTCTCGGAGGAACGCATGTGAAGCGTTTCTCGAAAATGTTCCTGAAGTTGCAATTGTTTTTTCAGTGATGAAGCCCATTTTCATTTGGGTAGATGCGTCTAAAAACAGAACATGTACAACTGGGCTAACACCAATACCCGAGAATTGCATCAAAGGTCATTGCATTCCCCTAAAGCCTGAGTGTGATGTGCAATTTCCTCACTGGGATTGTAGATCCCTGGTTTTTTGAAGAAAATGAAATCACAGTAAGATTTTATGAGGTCATTGCAAGTCATGTTGTAAATTCATGACCCACTTACCCCTGAGCACCTTAACATACAAAAAGACTAAAAGCAACAAAAAATTTGAGAAAAAACAAAACAAAATTTTTGTATTAAAATAACTTGGGACATACTTTTTGTCTCTGTTGGATCAATTCTTCCTTGCTCAATAATTCTTGTTGTTTCACCAGAATTAATAACATCAAGAATGTCAACTAACGGTTTTTGAACACCAGTATATTCAACATGAACTGTTTCAGCTGCTTGACAAGCTAATACAAAACTTTCTGCAACTATTACACCTAAAGCTTGTCCAGCAAATAAAATTTTATCACTTGCGAATATCTGGAACAAAAATTTCATTTCAGGATACTCATGAAATGTTTATAAATAATATCAAATTGTAATTAGCAAAGAACAAGACCTTTTTTGTCGGTCAGGGCAATTTTAGCCAACACTAAACAACTTCAAAGAGTAATGGAAGCTCTTTTTGGTAGGCTTAAATTTAAAGGCTATTCCTTTTCCTTTTATTCATTTTCTTTCTTCTTTGGCTGTTCATAAAAGCCCTTAGAGTCTGTAATCTGCACTTGCCTTGGTTGAAGATGTTTTCTCCTTAATATTCCAACTTTTTCAAGTTCCTTTAAAACCTTTTTCAAGATACTATATCTTCTTTAAACCACATATCAAGATACCTTATGTCTATTAACCTAATTTCTTTCTTGTTTGACTAAGAGGAATGTAATAACAAATCAATAGATACTGAACATAATTTTCATCACTGTATAAACCCTAATTCTGATAGAAATTGGAATACCAGAATTCCTTCTTGAATTAGGAATTAAGAAAGAAAGATTACTCTCTGATCTTAAAAAGCATTTCTCAGACGCTTGGAGTCCTCATGACAATTGTGGTGGTGAGAGAAAAGTATAATAAATTTAACAAAATGTAAAGCAATATTTACATTTATTTCTTTACTCAGGTGTGTACACCCAAAACACTTTTAAATACAAAGCTTTATATGCCTATTTGCCAGAAGAAAATGATATGATGTTAAAAATTACTTTTTTTTAACTTTTGAGACCTCAATGGATCACTTTAGCCCATTTGGAAGCCGCTTTAAGTTTCTTATTAGCATGGTAGCGCCTCAGGTTTTCGGCGTACATTTCCCGTTGTTTGTCTGTGTAGACCCTTACACCGACTTTCTGCTTCTTTTTGGTCAATTGGGTACTATGTGATTTGATCAAATTTTTGTAGTATGGCGTCTTCTCCACCAGGTCCGTCATCGTTAGGTTGAGTTCGGCCATGTCCCTTTGGACCTCTGCGATCCATGTGAAAATGCTGGTTTTCCGTTGGGAGGCCAGAAATTTATCCAGAAGTCTCATAATGTGCCCAAAGAATGATACACGCTTTTTCCTCATCGCTTTGTAATCGGTTCAATGTCTGTGTACAGTTGGTCGTTCGGTAAAAATCTGTAGTGTCCATCCACAAATGTCCACATACAGGCAAGGAAAATTTATATTTATTTAATTTATTTTAATAACTAGAACAGTAAAATTAGTTATTGCAATCGTTTGACATCGTTACTTATATACTTTCTCATTGTTTTTTTATTTGGAAGTAATTTCATCAAATTTTTTTTCGGGAAAAGATTTTTTGTTCGTTGTTTTAGATTTTTGTCAATGTTTTATCATATCATTCAACTTGTTTTATGTTGCTTTGCGCTTACTTTTATGCTCGTGTAATATAATAATGTAATTTTCTTGTGTTATTGAAATTACTATATTTATCTCTATTATGTTGCAATAACTATTTTTGTGTTTTCAAACATAATTTGGTTTGTTTTAACTTATTCTTATCTGTAAAATAGATATATAACAATTTTTAAGTAGCAAACTTTGTCTTTCATAATGTAAAATTCTTTCAACGCTAAATATCCAGGCGTTACATTTTTAATTTATGAAGTAATAAGTATGTTGTGAGGGTCAGTAGGAAATTATGTTATTTCCGCAAATATATGATTATTGACTCAAATATTTTCATGTAACATCGTTTTCATTGTTTAATGTAATATGCTAGTGGTTTTTACCTAAGTAGACTACAAGTAGTACTATTATACGTGGGTCTATAATGTACATAATAATAAAACTTCTGTCAATATTATGTTACGACAGTAGTTTAGCATGCGCTCCCACCTTGGCAGGTATCCAAATTATTAATTATTATTAAAAAAATTAGCAATTTTTCCATGACTCCTTTGTAACAATACTTTCGAAATGATGTAACAAACTTAGGTACCTTGATTCCATATACACAGACATATTATAATTATAATAAATACATTTTTATACAATAAAACGAAAGCGTATAACTTCCTGAGTTTGGAATTCAGAGTTGTCGCCGTATCAAATTACCCAATTCATTCAAATATTTTACTGATAATTGACACACAATATCAGAAAGTTTTTAGATTTCTTTGTTTGTACTATTTCTTCCATTCTAAAAGCAGGTCTTTTTTCACATTTCAGCAATGGATGACCCAGATGATCCACAGCCTGGCCCATCTACTCGTAGAACTCCTACGAAACGGCACATTCCCACTCCACTACGCCGTAAACCTGCAAAAAAAAGAATGTTGGCGGAGGAACTGGATATTTGTGATGACGACAAAATCCGGCAAATGCTTGATAAATATCCTCCTGACAAAGATTCCGAAACTTCATACGAATCTTCTGAAGATGAATGTGTAGAGTCGGAGGAAGAGCAGGAGGAGGATGTCGCTTCTCGTCATGCAGTTGTAGAGGAAAGGGGGTTAGACTTTCCCACGGCAGATGAAGCCAGCAGTAGCCAACAGCCCCCATCACCTTCTATTGCCATTTCCAGAAATCCAACACCACCATTACAAGGGCAAACTACATGGATGGTTGAACCACCCAACACTGTTCGTGTACCATATTTAGAAAACAGCGGTCTAATTGTAGACATACTCGCAGGTAGTTCACCGATGTTTTTTTTTAATTTATTTTTTAACGATGATTTATATGGGAAAATTATTACCGAATCAAATAATTACGCAGAAGATTTGGTAAAGGCAAGTACACAACAGCACAGCCTTATAAAAAAGTGGAAGGAAATTTCAATTGATCAATTGAAGACTTTTATTGGAATAATATTTTTTATGGGATTTGTTAGATTAAATAGATTATATGATTACTGGGGAACCCACCGATTATTAAATTTACCATCTAGGATATATTACATAAGTAGAGATAAGTTTATGATTATTTTAAGGGTTTTGCATTTTTCTTACCAGAGTGATATGGCAGACAAACTTAGGAAAATTAGACCATTGATGGACTATTTCAATAAAAAAATGGCTGAAATATGTGTCCCCGGCAAAGAACTTCACTTGATGAGTCGATGGTTCTTTGGCGAGGGCGTTTGTATTTTAGGCAATATATTCCATCCAAGCGCCACAAGTATGGCATCAAGCTTTATGTTTTAGCTGAGCCAAATGGTTTGGTTCAGAAACATCATGTCTACACTGGGTCAGCTGATCAAGAAGTCGGGGGTGTAAATCATGCCTCTACAGTTGTAAGAAAGCTGATGGAAGACAGAAAAGGTAAAGGACATTCGTTGTATATGGACAACTTTTACAACAGCGTTACACTGGCTGAAGAGCTTCTTCAGCAGGAAACTTACTGCATTGGAACTTTACGTTCGGCGTGGAAAGGTAATCCTAGGGAAGTTGTGAAAGCTAAATTGAAGAAGGGGGAAACTATGTCACGGTACAGTGAAAGCAGAGTATGTGTCACCAAGTGGAGGGATAAGAGAGAAGTTCTTTCAATTTCCACTGAATTTGGGGGAGAAGGTGTGGAAGTCACGTCTAGGAGAAGTGAAAAAAATATCAAACCTAAGATGATTTTTCAGTATAATAAATTCATGAAGGGTGTAGACAAACAAGATCAAATGCTTTCATATTACCCGATGTCCCACAAAACATTGAGGTGGTACAAGAAACTCGCCATTCATGTGTTTCAAATGATGTTGGTAAATAGTCATTATTTGTACAACAAATTCAGTGGAAATAAAATGGACCTCCATGACTTCCATTTGAATGTAATTGAAAACCTTCTCCCAAAAATTGAAGTACCACAATGGCCTCTCATACAGCAAGGTGCAATTCACTTGCCAGTGCATCTTCCGAAAGCAGAAAACGGAAAAAAAACAAAAAAGTGCAAGCATTGCCTTCTAACTAAAAATATATGAAAGGACTCCATTTACTGCTGTTCCCATTGTGACGGTAACCCAGGCTTTTGTTTAGAATGTTTTCGACCATTCCATAAATATTAGGCTTACAAAAATTGGCTTAAATTAAATGTAGCTATAATCAAAGCACAGCTACATCATAACACAGAATTATATAGTAGAGAAATAAATAAAACAAAGCTTACACCCTCCCTAAAAATACTTCGATTTTTAATTACCAGTTATTTATTTTCTTAGAGTTTGTGTTCGATATATTTATATTGATATTTATTTTTTCATAAATGCATTTATGATTTTATTTAGCATTAAATATAGTTACAATTTTTATTTTGTAATATAATTTTATCTAGCGTGTGTAATATGTAACATGATTTTACGAATGCAAGTATTTATGTAAAAATGTATTTTGTCTAGGTATCTTGAAAGCGAAAGGGTGTATGGGATACAAGTTGTGTGAATGGGTAGCAAGTGAAAGTGGTTACGTTTGATTCTGAGTGCTTGAGTTTTTATTGTATGTATTCAAAATATTTATGAATGTACATATGTAGGGTAGGTAGTTAGTTAAGTTATTTGTAACAACCCGAAAAGGTGTAAAAAGGTCTATCGTATAAAAATCCATCGTGGGAAAATTCTATCATTCCACGGACAGAAAGGTTTACAAAACAACCATTCGAAGGGTAGGATAGTTTGCTTTGTTATCGTGTTTTTTGTATAAGTTTTATTTACTTCAGTTTCTATAAATGTATAAAATTGTATAGTTTTTATTTCATGTACAGCCTTTTACTTTCATTAGATTTATTTATGTACTTTAGTTATAAAGGTAATAATTTCATACCGTATAATTTGTAATTAGTTAATGTAATAAATTAGCGTTCTCAAACTTCGAAGTGCGTCCTTTTTGAAACACCCGTTATTAGTTCGACCTTACCTGTTCTCCAACAAAGCCACTTTCAGGAACAATTTTGGGTGACATGAAATCATTATCTCCTGGAATATCCTTAGCTGAATAAAAGGCAACCACTCCTGGTATTTTCTGAAAACCCATACAAAGCATAACTAAACAACATAACTTTGTTGATAAATTACATAAAGTACTTTTGTATGTGTCTATTTAAAACGATCCAGTAGGTGTTACCATTTTATAGTGGTGCTTGACCATTTTATAACCAAGTGATCTTTAGTTTGTGGGCTTCTAAATGATCAACAGAATCAAAAAAATAATAATTTTAATTATTTTATCATTTTTCAACAATCCAATGGCACCCATTTTTGCTTTACCCCAAATAGTGATTCTTCTATTTACCTTGATTCTGGCATTTATATGATTTACGTTAACTTATATAATTTGGAACGGTGTAAACTAGGTTAATTAAACATAAACCATTTATTCGGCAAAAAAAAACAGCCTAATTATTATGTCCAGTACATATTAAATTAAATTTGTATTCTCAATTGACATAATCCACCTAAATATTTTACATCTAAATTGATAAATTTTCAAAATTTGAAGGTATATTACCCCCACCCGCACATAACAATGAAATCTCAGGCAAATATATTACCGTACATGGATAACTAAAAGACAAAATAAACGATAAGAAAGGAGTTCGCCAACTTATTATTTATAAGTACGAAGGAGCAAAAGAAATAGAAAAATGTTAAAAAACTTGCTTAGCACAAAATACACATGAGATAACATTTTAAGTTAAATGAACAAAAAACAACTTTTGGAGAAATAACTAACAGTACAGCATCAACTACACACTTACCAAAGCTTCAGTGGGATCCAATTTAAAGGACGTTGCAGGTCCCATTTTTGCCACTACAACAGCAGCATAAAGTTCTCCTGGAAACTGTGTAATGTCATTAATATATTCAGCTTCACCTAAAATAATTGATATACGAAAGTTACACAAGAAATATACAATTAAAAATGGTTCATACAACTTCAAACAGTTTTAGACATGAATTCAGCTTCACACAGTTCCAGATTGTTCACAATATTAAAAATCTGGTGTGAAACACTCACATGACTTTCTCTTGCCAAAACAAATAATGAACAATATAACCTAATATTAGTAATAAAACATTAGAAATAAACAAAAAGTAACCTCAAAAATCATAACCTAATTTTAATCATGAGTGAATGATGAAAAATGGAAACCAAACTTAATTCGGCTTAATAATATGGAAAATCACTCTTTCACGCTAAACTAAGCTCTGTAGAGAAAAATGCTTAAAATAAAATTTGTGTTCTTGTAATTTTCTATAAATTTTATTACATACACTTTTGTTGTAAAAAGTATACTAAAGCTGAAATATTAAAAAAATCCATTGTTTTACAGATTTTCATGGAAAAAAACAGCAAATCACTAATTACTGCCAAACTAAGCATTATACAAAGAAATGTTTAGAATGAAAGTTGTAGATTTTTAAATTATCGATAACTTTGATGATATACACTTTTGCCCTAAAATGAATTTTAAGGCTGCAATCTTAAAAGAAAATATTGTTTTCTCCAAGAGAACAGCTTCCCCAAGAATTTCAGCAGACATGGCGCCTACCCTATCTTGTAGAGCATAAAAAATGTATAGTAAATGAGGCGATTTTTAAAAAAATTGTAAGAGCAGTGATTGAGAAAATCGCAAAAAGTGAAAAAATACATGAATAAACTACTACTTCCGGTGGACTGATTTTAATGAAAATGTTTGTGTCGGTTCCTCTAGTAGTACCTAACTTAAGTTTCAAGTTCGTACGATGGTCTGTTCTTGAGATTTTTCACACACGCACGCACGCACGCACAGACCAATCGCTAAAAACATGTTTTTTCGGGGTTCAGGATGTTTGAAAACGTGTACATCCGGTGAAAACTCGATTTTGAAAAATTAGCATGAAATCAATACTTTTCTTCCTATATATTCATATAGGCAAGAGAAAGTAAAAATTTACAAATTTGGAATGTATTAGTATACTGCATGTTTTTCAATGACAAATTTAAACAAAATTGTGCTTTTATGAAAGGTAAGTACATTTTATACAGCTGAACAGAATTTTATGAACAATGGAAGAGATGATAACTTGTAATTTAAGGCAAAAGAGGTTGTACAGTTCAGGGCTAAGTAAAAGAACTTTTGGAAATTTGGAATGGCGATATTTTGGCTCGGGTAAAAAATGAAATCTCTATTTTTATAATTTTATTGAGAGATTCATTTGAAAATTTATTTATGTTTATAGACACCTGTTTAATTTGTTTCGTTTTTATTAAAGAAGAATTAGTATTAATAATTTACTACTCAGTTATAGTTTTACGTATTGTAACTATTACAAATAAAATCTTAAATAAGAAAAAGATCTAAATGAATGGTTACCTGCACATTGGTTGTAAGCTTCAATTTTAGGAATAGGCTTATTGAGTGGCCAAAGTTTCTTATCGGTTTCAAAATCTTGTTTCCCTGAAGATAATGGTCGAAACAATAGATTACCTCCACTTCTATTCTTAGGTGAAATTTTTTCAGGTGATAAACTCAGAACAAACTGAAAATAAAAAAGTGAAATACAATCTAAAAACAAAAATGGTGTATCATCATCATCCGCCATGGTTCAGGTCACATGAATCTTATTCGGCATCTATCTATCTCTTCCTCAGTCAACTAACATCTCTTTTTCCTACCAGTTCATGATGCCACCCTTACAAAGGCAAATGAGTTGCATCCATATGCAAGAGATAGGTTGTATAATTCTCCCTATACTGCTTACTGATAATGCTCAAAGGTTTTGCATTGAGCTCTGTTCTTATATCATAATTTCTCAACTGGTCTCTTCAAGTAAAACCTTTTACAATCGTTAAAAACCTCATTGGAGCAACTTGAAAATGAGATGTTTGCTCTCTACTCCAGAGTTTACAAAAAGATCTATACTTCACTAATTATCATGTATTATACACACTGCCCATAACATACAGGTGGAGTGTCAAATTATTTACACTCAATCTGTTCGTTGCAGGGCTAAAATAAATAGTCCTGTTTCTTATCACATGTTCAGCCAAATAATTGACTGAATCATTTAAGAACAGTAGAGGTAGAGGTGTAAAAGACACTAATCAGAGTTATCTCCTCTGACAGTAATGAATTTCATTATACAGCCAGACCCTGTTGTGAATGAAGTGAAGGTGTCATTTGCAGAGTAAAATATGTGCTTTTCAGAGGGCCCTGCATGCTGATAAGCGTACTTTTCCATTCAGTGAGGAAGGCTAGGTAAACCACCTCAATTATTGTTTTACGTAGTAAAACCTCTACAAGTTCAAGCCAGCTTTTCACAACAACATACAGACACTGATAACACTTCATATATCTCATTCAGTTCATTATCTCACCTAGTGTTCTTCCTTAAAAAACACTGTATGGAAAGATAAGAGAACCTGATCCAGGATCTAGCCACGAAACACAACTTTGGAACAGACAGACCAACTGCCCTAAAAAGCCAAACATCTCTTACTTCTGCACTTAAGTTTCATATGGTGAAATAAAGGAAAGTTATACAAGAAACATACAATTAAAAACAGTTAATACAACTTCAAATAGTTTCAGACATGAATTCAGCTTCAGATAGTCTCAGCTTATTAAAATAAAAGAAAGTAACACAACTAAAGTAAAAGAAGTAATTGATAATTCTCAAAGGTGTTACATTAACTATATTTACTATGGAGTTATAGTTTTACAAATTGTAACTACCACAAATAAAATCTATCCGTCTTAGGCATATGCTTGTTGATTGGCCAAAGCATCTTGTTGGTACCAAAATCTTTTTATATGTATATATAAAAATATACAAAGTGTTTTTATATATATATTGCATAAAAATTTCTGCAAACTTTGTTGACTACTCAACTGGATTGGTTGGGACAAAACCAATACAATAGAACAGTGATTCTCAACCTGCGTCATGGTGATATTATAGGGGGGGGGGTTGCAAAACAATAATGAAATCATTTAATCATTTTATGAGAAAAAATAATTTATTATTTATAAAATAATAATTATTTATGTAATTATTACTTATAAAAATTTTACATGCAATAAAGTACACTTACTTGTAAAGGAGGGAAATTAATCATTAATTAATTATTAATGGGATGGTTGCATTTGTTTTCATTTAAAATTTTTTTCGTACGTGGATCTTCGTTAGAAACATATAGATGTAAAAATTGTTCTCAAGTGATAACATAAAATTCCTATATTTAGTTTTTAGAGTAACCATAGAGGAAAACCTCTTTTCACAGAGATAAGACGTGGAAAAAGGTATTAATATTTTCAATGCTTCTGTGACTAAATTTCCATATTCATGTTAATTATTGTGGGAGGGGATGTTCACAAAATATTAATTTAATATATTTTTACTATTTGGGGGTCGCGGCGCAAAAATGGTTGAGAATTACTATAATAGAATAATCAAGTCTAAAAGTATTAATGCCAGTTTGAAGCAAATTAATCATTCCTAATTATCTGAGGTACTCATTAAAATGAAGCTAACCATCAATGTTAAAAAAATCATTTTACAATCTTTAATACAATATTAGTCAAAACTACATGGCCAGCCTGTGGCATCGTGATCAGCACAACTGGATTCTATGCCAGAGCCCCACGCTCTGTCAGGGCCCCATCAGGGCTGGAATTTTTTTATCTGTACAGTAAACCCTTGGTGTCCACAGGTTTAGTATCCGCGGACTTTATCCGAGGGCCTAAAACCTTAAAATACGTACGTTTTCTCCCTTGTGTATGCCGTACTTGGTGGGGAAGTCATACAATTCTGAATAAATGTGTTTTGAATAAATTATTTGGCGTCCGTATCCGTAATATGTTGAGTCACACACTAGTATGGCAATGGCCACCATGAGGTAAGCTAGATTTCCGCGTACTATACGTAGTGTGCGCCTCACCGGGTACCAGGCCTCGCCAGTACAACCACAACCCCCACCGCCATACGCACGCCCAGGAACCATACTGTAATTTCTCCGTACGTTTTCCTCCATGTGTCAGCCGAACTTCTTCGTATGTACGTACAGTTCTTTGTTTGTTTGACGATCCTGAAACGAAGCCAAGCATTTCTTCACAAACCATAAACGAGATCCTCAGCATGGCAACGCAGTTCGCTGACCTTGTGTTGGAAACGAATCCCATCATGGAAAGGGCCCTTCAATTCAAGAGGACTCAAAAGCTGATGACTCCATACGAAGAAATCCGCAAGGAGTTTGAAAAGAAGAAGAAGCAAACAGCCATAACTAACTATTTTAAAGCAACTTAAATTTTTATGTGTACAGTACTGTATTTATTAAATATTCACAGATTATAATAATGGTAAAATGTTCCTAAAACTATTAAAAACTTAAACCGACTACAGGACTTTTCCTTTAGAACCTAACCCCCCATCTCTTTGTTCATATAAGGTATCATTATCCACGGTTTTACGAACCGCGGTAACCCTCTGGAACGTAACCCCAGCGGATAACAAGGGATTACTGTTTATTACTTTATATCATTACCTACGCACAAGCCAAGCTGATTAAGGCATTAGCACTCAATAAATAAATAAATAAACACACAATAATACTTTCTGCAACCAGAAACCATTTTACCTTATAAAATAACGATAACGATAATCCCTTTTTGTACTCAGCTGAAGCATCGGGAGGCTGATACACTGGTTGCAATTCAGACGATAGAGTAGTAAGAGCTTTTTGAAGAACAGCTTGATCTAGCAATTTTTCCCCTTGTAGGTATGTTTCAGTATTTTCAGCATGCACCTGTTAAAAAGTTCATGAAATTATAGTTATAAACGAACTTGTTATTAAAATACAATAGTTACAAAATACCCGTTTCTTTTATCAAGACAACCAAAATACACAACCATTTACTTACAAATGTGGCTGATATTCCACCGAAGACGATTGTTGGCTTTTCAAGAACTCTAAATTCATCATTTTTATCAACTTTCGCAAGAAATGCTGCATTTACATAAGCATGGGCATTTTGAGCTCTTGGCATTATCTGGAAAAAATAAACAAAATAATATTATAACGGATATCTGCAGCCAAGTTTTTATTTTGCAAGAAATTTTCTTTGGGGAAATTTACAGTAATAATATCCCATTAATAAGTCAGATCACAAATTTATAGCATATTTGCTCCCCAGACATTTGATTCTTTATATTGGAAGTAATGTGCAGGATGAAATTCATTGAAATCGATCAGTAAATAATAGGAATTCAAACTGTTCAAAATGACACCACAGAGGCTATGCAAAGTATTTTTCCAATTTTCATAATTCCTCTTTGCAATGAGATAATCAAGATGATCTCAGCTTATTTTGAGCTTCAAAGTTGTCAATCAGCCGGCAAGATATGGGTCAGAAATTTAAAAATGGTGGATTGTAGGTTCATTAGAGAAAAAATCCCCAGTTCCATAATTTTTCTATAGACACTAAATACTAAAGATTTCTTGTACAAAACGTCAGCTCTGCAGCTCAAGTAGATCTTTCTAGAAATTTTTGAAAAGGTAGGTTAAAAAGGGCCTTCTCAGAGGCCTTCCGTAAGAAAAACAGGAGCTTTTGGAGAAAATCTGCAAAAGAGGGTGTTTGCCAATTCACTGGGATTCCATGACTGTTCAATAACACTGAGGTTTTCAAATAATTGTGGGTCTTCCAAATTTTGATGGTGTCGTAATGTACAGAAATATCAAGTGAAGTTCACTTCTTTTATCAGACACAGTGCATCTCAACTGAAAATGGACTCGGTCCAATTTTTATGAAGATGTCATGTTCAGTTCACAAATAATAGGCAAAAAACTCCATTCTGGGATTGTTACTATAAAATTAATAATAGATGTCATAAGTTGAATTAAAGTAAAGTGTAAGATATTCTTGAGTACCCGACCTCAGCCAGGAATGGAACCCAAATTTGTAATCTAACATACTAGCCATGAAGAAAGCTAACCATTTTAAACTTTTCCAAGTTTTGTTATTTTATAAGTTTTTGTTATTTTATAAGGTAAAATGGTTTCTGGTTGCAGAAAGTATTACTGTGTGTTTATTTATTTATTAATTGAGTGCTAATGCCTTAATCAGCTTGGCTTGTGCGTAGGTAATGACAGGTAGGTTCGACAGTTTCTACCCACTGGGTTGGTCTAGTGGTAAAAGTTACAGTCGCAAGTTGCCTGTTTAACAAATGGTTTTCAGAGATTAAGGTTTCTAGTTCAAAAGGTAGTAAAGGGTAGTAAAGGTAAACTTTTACACGGATTTCAATACTAGACTTTAAAAGCCTAAAAATATTTCCTTTGCTACGCTAGGGAGTGAGGAATTTGAAGAGTACAAAGACAACTCTATCCTAATTGTAATGTGTGTAAACAAAGGGATGAACATATAAAAAAGGCCTAGAGAAGCTTACAGAAAATTTAGTTAAACTAATCTTCCTAATGAAACTATTTGTTTTACTTGTGATCTACAAAAAAAATTGCGATAGTACAAAACTCTCGTTCAAGAAATTCTAATTTTAAACCAAAATTTTAATTTACTTCATAGGAAAGTTCAGGTAAAATTCTTTTACCTGAAATTCTTTTATTTCAGGTAATTCATGAAATTTTAGTTGCAGAAAATGAAGACCTGAAGGAAGGGACTGTAATCACTTTTGAAAATATGGAAGGATGTGTTTTGGAATCAATATGGCCAAACAGAATATCATTTGGATATTTTGCAAATTATTTCGTAAATGATTAAGCTTCAACTAAGTTAAATTCTTTTTTAACTTACAAAACATGTAACAGTATCTTTAATAATATTTCATTTACTATCAAAGTAATACAGTTAATTTCTGAACAACCAAGTTTCAAATGCAGATTTTTTTATTAGCAAAAAAGCAAATGATGCAGAGCTAACTCCGATAAATCTGAATAAAACCGTTCTTGAAACAACTCCAAGGTTTATGGAATAAATGCGTTCAATAAATCTAGTAAGAATGTAATTTTAACAATGTAAAAAAAAATTATTATGGACTTATGACAGGTAGACAAACCTTATATGATTTGAAAACATAAACAGAACTATCAAGAGCAGGAAGTACAATATTTGTTATCGTTTTCTTGTTCATATCAAGTGAAAGGTATTCCATAAGTGGTATAACATCAACAGTTCCATTACCCTTATCTGAAAAGAAACAAAAAATATTCCAATTTTAAAAACCTCTTAAAAAGCACTTACCAAACATTTATGTTTTAAATACATCTTTAAAACAATAATAAAAATATCTATTAAGCTACTGTAAATAAAATTACTCAGATAATATATCCTGTAATTTTCAATCCATAAAATAAATCAGTATTTTTATACAAATGAATTTATTAAAACCTACGATTCTAGAATTAAATTCTTTCTTAACGTATTGCAGTCGAATACTTTCTTCAAGAAAAGTACTGTAGGATAACATAACCAGTATTAGTGACTGCAGTCAATTCTCTGTTAAGTTGGCATTGTTTGCACAGTTGCATTCCTCCAGTTCAGCTGCACACTAATTCAAGCAAATTAAAATCCTGCAAATGCTTGATTGTGCAGCATGATTGGCCATTTAAAACATATAACTCTTATCACTCGTGTTAGTTTTTTATATTTGTCAGTAATCTGTTAAAATAAATGTGTCAGGTAGCTCAGGAACTAAGCATAGCTGTTAATTTTTACTGGTTTTTCCCAATCCCTATGCTTTCCAAGCGTAAAATCTTTTCAGCTTCAGTTGTTCTCAATTGCTGTCAAGGTAAAGATGTTTCTCTTAGTTCATTTTTTAATTAAATAGAGTTGTAACATGTAAAAGACATCACACAACAAAAATACTTGTGGCCTACTTATAGACAAAGAAGGCATTAAAAAAAGTGAATCATAAACTACACTCACTTTATAAATTTATTCATTTTATTATAATTAATCAATAAAATTATCATTAAATTTTACATTGGTCTAGCTTCACGTAACAATAAATACATTTAACTCTCTAAAACTATTTCCTTAAAACTGTAAAGGCTGTCAGTTCAGCTGGAATTGAATAATTAATAATGAGCCTGTGAAGCATGACAGTAAATAATATGAGTGGCTATTCAACCTGACCATCTGAGCTGAAGACTATAAATATAAAAAAAACATATTCAAGCTCTCTAAGGATGGACTATGGCTAGTACTACAGACCATTTGAGTAAAAAACGGTTGACAAGGGATGAATCACAATGACACATAATGTTTTTATAAATCTCAAAAGGAAGAATAAGGAAATAGAAAACTTACCACATTAGTTAAAAGGAGAGTCTACCCATAAAATTACATTCTTTTATTTTCCATTTAAAAATATTTATATCTATATCTTATCAGTCTGTACATTATTTACTTAGGCCTACTACAAAAATAAATGTTCATGATTAAATTTTTCCATTTTATCCCAGAAAATTAGCTTGGGAGTGAAAACCAGTGTTTTCTTAGAAAAAGATATCTTTTCTCAGATGAGAGATACTTACTAATAAATTATTTTACCAAAATAAACTCAAAATTTTGCTGCACATACTGTAGCATTCATTTGCTTCTGCATATATTTAAGTTTTTAAAAAAAATAAGAAAAGATCTTTACAATATTTTTGTTTCTTAAACTTTGGGTAAAAATTTTAAACTGTTAATTTTACAAAATCCGTACTACAGCATACAAAGTATACTGAACTTCTGTACACTAACTTCTATACTGAACAAACTTCTTTAACGATATGTTTTTGTTATAATTTTAATTATTTAGTTCAGTTATTTTGTCCTTCATGCAATTTTTTAAAATAAGAATGAAAAATATTTTTTGAAAAATAAAAGTGTAAAAAATCACAAAATACTAAAATTGTTGTCTAAAAGTAAGGGTGCGCGCTATACACGAGAACATGTTATACACGCAAAAATACGGTAACCTAATTTTAATCATGAGTGAATGATGCAAAATGAAAATCAACCTTAGTTTGGCTTAATAGTACAGAAAATCACTCTTTTGTGCTAACCTAGGCTCTGTAGCAGAAAAATGCTATAAGATAAAAGTTGGAGATCTTTTAATTTCCTATAAATTTGATTACATACACTTTTGTCGTAAAATGCATACTAAGGCCGAAATATTAAAAAATCCATTTTTTTAGATTTTCATGAAAAAAAAATGCAGAAAATCACAAATTACTGCTAAACTAAGCATTATACTGTACAAAGAAATGTTTTAAATAAAAGTTGCAGATTTTTAAATCATCTACAACTTTTATTACATACACTTTTGCACCAAAATGCTTATTAAGGCCGCAATTTAAAAAACAACCATTTTTTTCTATGAGAAAATAGCCTTCCCAAGAATTTCAGCAGACATGGCGCCTACCTCACCTTGTAGAGCATACAAATGTAGATAATAAGGTGATTTTAAACAAAATCATAGGAGCCGTTTTTGAGAAAATCGCAAAATGTTAAAAATGACACAAATAAACTACTACTGCCGGTTGACCGATTTTTATGAAAATGGGCCTCTAGTAGTATCTAACTTAAGTTTCAAGTTTCAACTTCATACGATGTTCAGTTCTTGAGATATTTTGTTCTCTTTCTCTCTCTCTCGCGTACGCACACGCGCACACACACACAGACACACCAAATTGCTATAAACATGTTTTTTGGGTTCAGGGGATCTGACAATGTGTATAACCAGTGAAAACTCAATTTCGAAAAATCAACACGAAAACAATACTTTCCTTCTTATATATTCAAATAGGCAAGAGAACATAACAATAAGTGTTTTAATAGGCCATAAGTCAACTGAAAATTAACTGATTGTTTTTTAAATCATACCACTTCTCAGTCACTAGACCAACGATGAAATTAAAGAACTACCAGAATCATGAGAAATTGATCAAACTATGATTGAAATAGTAAACTAACCAGACTTACCGATGGTCAATTGAGCACCGACTCCTTCTAACATAATAAAAATATCTGAAGGAAATTCTTTGTGTTCATGTTTTATAGCTAAGTTACCGGCAAGTGTTCCTAGCTGAAAATACGTTCATAAAAAAATTAACAATATTACATTTTTGGAATGACAGTCAGATTTAATGAAACACAAAATCAATTAAAACATTCATATTTTCTGAAAATTAAATTCTAGTTTTCTAATTAATAATCACACACAGTAATATACACGATTCAACAATAGTTAACAAATAAACCACCCACAAGCATTCAGAAAATTTTACTATCCAAAAGAATCAACACAGTTATTCAATAAATAATTTTAAATTTATGTTAATTAATTTACAAGGCCGGCCGCATTGCCATAGTTGGTAACATGCTCGCCTCTCATCATACGGTCCTGGGTTAGAATCCCGCTCAGGCACAGCACATTTTCATACGTAACAAAAAATCTTTCTACATTCATCCTACATTGCATAAAGTTCCACCCCAACGTCGTCGCTAATGACCATTGCAGTTAATGCGACGTTAAACAAAATTTAAAAAAAAAGATTTACAAGGTGTATAAGCCTTTTAGTTTTTAAAAAAGAACATGCTTTTTAATATCACCTTTTTTTTTTAATAAATGATCAATCATCAATTCTTTACATCTGAGTGTAAATGCACATAATACCAATACAGATTAAATATGATGAAGGGTGATAGATAAAAATGAGTGAAGAAAAAATGCTGGACCTGAGGAATTGAAACCATGACTCCTGGTGTAGAAGCCAGTTGCACTGACCACCACAACACAGGCTAGCCATATTTAATTATTATTTCCTGTCAAATGAATTTTTTAATAATATGTATTTACGAAGACTACAAAACAAAGTTGAAGAAACTTCTATACAAAATTAAGTCACGAATATTAGTTTTTCAAGGCTAGATTTCCGGACTTAATAATATTATGAATACACATACACAATCCATATACAAGAAACGGTTAAAATAACATTTTTCAAACTATAAAAAAGGCAATAGAAAATTTTCCACTGTAAATGAACACATGTACAAGAATAAACATACTATAACAAAATATAAAAAAAATAATGTAGAATATTGAAAATAAATGACAGACAAAATGAAATTTAAATCTTGGAGAAATATTATATAAAAATACGCTAATAAATAAAAATTAATAAACACACAAGTTGAATATGACAACCATCCGATTAAGTTAGCACGACTGTTTTAGATATAAATTGACTATTCCTTATCTGCCATGGCAGGAGTAGGAAGTTTTAAATTTTACATGCGTGTAATTTTTTTTCCATTACTAAAGAGCGAGTACAAGAAGTGTACAAGATAGATGAAAGCGCTATAAACATTTTTAAATGTTTACTGTTACCATATTCTGGTGGTTTAGAAATATAAATACAATACATAAGTATACACCCAAAATAATGTCTGTGAAGAAAATTAGTTTAATACAATTTTTTTTAATAATGTGCTACAGACCACAAGTTTCACTCAATTAAAGCAGGAGGAAAGCTTGTATAGCCAATATTATATGAATACAATTAAAATCCACATTTTAAAAGTACAGAGAATATATTATCACCGTTTACCAAAGATTCTTACAAATGAATTAATAAGGTAGGGCGTATTTATTATTAAAAATAGACTGAGCTGGCAGAGGAAATATTCTTCAGTACTCTAGGACAGCTTTCATAATTTTTTTGATGATACAGACAAGTGTCCAGGGGACATTAAAATATATAGTAGGAAAATGAACTACCATGCATAAAAATCAGTTAATGTTGGTCAATGGTCTTGTGATATTTGAAACAATTAATAGACATACTTTTTGTATTGAAAAAAATTATTAAAATAAATCACAAAACAGAATTACTCACATTTCTGACAGGAACATTTGCTATAAGATCAAAGTGTTCAGCTAAACATTTTGCATAACCAAAATTTTTACTATAAAGTTTAGCAGCATTATACAAAAACTCCATTGCATTTGTCAGAGAAGTGTTTCCTCCCAATATAAGAGAATCACTGGACACTGTATTGGTATGGAATTCTTCAACAGCACTAATATCTATAAAGTTGGTTATAACATTCCTTGGATAATAAACACCTAAAAGAACATCAAATAATTAATTTTACAACATAATTGAACAATTAAAAGTCCTAAACGTAAAATAATGTACAGTAAAATTATGGAAACATGTAAGGAATGTTTGGAGACAGTACAACTGTAAACTGCAATACGTTGGCCATATGGAAATCCCAAGTATTGGTTCATGCAGTTGGCACTATAAGGGGAAGTGGAAGGACATCATCCACCTGGCCAAAGACATATTTCTTGGCTTAAGAAACTAAGAGACAGGTTCAATTTTTGTGTTCCATCAAGTTATTCTAAAGAGCATCATCACATCTAAAGCCTATGTTCACAAACACACTACTCCAAAGATATTTCACTTAAAGAAGATGATTTATGCTTGGACTTTTAATTACAACAAAACGTTTAAAAATTGCATGTGTATTACATACCAGTAGCCGTATTGCCTCCAACAAGCATGTAAGAATAATCATCAATCATGTCAAATATTTCAAACACTTCCCTCTTTTCAGAAACTCGATACCATGTACTTCCATCAGCCAATTTTAACTTCAACTCCTTTTCAATCAATGCAAAATTAAGAGAGTTATTACAGCAACCACTACTTGATGTTTTGCAAGCTAAAGAGCATTCTTTCTTACCATTTGGACAAATGACAGTAAACTCCTACAAACAATTAAAAAATAAATTACAATTTTTTTAAATAATAAGTTAAAAAATTAACTTAAATTCTTTTTTAAGTTGTTTGATACCTCAAAATATAAATATTGTTTTATTATTATTTTATCAAACATTCTATTTAGGATTATTTCAATTCAATATAATTTTTTATATATTTTATTTTCTTAAAATGTTATACATATCTTGTGAATGTAAAACTAAAAACAATACTATTAAACAAAGTAAGACTTATCTTTCTTGTCCAAATTTTCATCATTGCCTATATCTATTAATCAGGGATAGTTTTCTACTTATTGCTGTATTATAAAACTTCTATTTCTTGATAACCAAGTTCTAACTTTAAGTTTCTGATCTTGGTATCATTCATTTCAGTGTATTTTGTGACAGGTTAGCACAAAACACTATTTTTTTTAATTATAATTTTTACTCCCCATGGCATTGATTATTTTCCCCAAATTTAGTATTTAAAAAATGTTTAAAAATTATTTTTTCTGACTATTTAGAAATTACTATGAAGAAATACATTGACTCACAGATATTAAATACACATAAACTATTAAATATATATAAATATATATTATATTATATATAAATATATAGATATTATACATTATTATTATATAAATATATATTAACTTATATTAAACATATAATTAAATATGATCTGATTGGAGAAAATTTGTTGTGAGGGAACACAGACTACAGACTAACAAAAGGAATAGTTGTGTTAGTTGGAAATGACAGATCAAGGGATACACAGTTGGTTCATGGGGCAGAAAGGGTAGAGAACTACAAACTTGTTGAGATAAGAGGTCTGATGGAAGAAAAAAATTAGCTAGAATAAAAAGGAGCAGAAAGTTATAAAACTAATACAAGTGAATTTAAATAAAACTTCATAGGCGGTATTGGCACTATTATAAATCTTTCCTGGGAAAAAGTTAGATCATCGCAGAAAATTTACAATAAACAGCTGAATACATCAACGTCTTCTTCTTCTCTGCAAGTCAAGAATTGGGTCACAGGACCTGTTCCAGCATCCAACCATTTTGATCTTAAAGTTATGTTATTAAGTTAATCAATGTTGTAAAAATACATGATGTAGTTGTTGCCAAGTAAAAAAGTATCTTTCATAACCCTGCACCTAATTTATTAGTTTCACAAACAGACAATTCCATATTTCAATTGAATTCTCTGCCTAAAATATAAAAAATATAAAACAATTTGGTTGAAGTGCTTAAATCAGTTTTTGACCTTCCCAGTAACAGTTTCCGAATGTGAGTTCGTCCATTTTGACACCAGCCTACTCAATTACCTAAAAATATGATCATAAAAATAGTTCTCTTTCCTTTGAAAAACATGTTAAAACATAAACATGAAAAATATAATGTTTTGAAAATAGTATATTCACACACCTCTAAGTCAGAACAGATATCAACAAGTTCCTTTGGAGCATCTACAGCAAAAGTTTTGAAGGCATCCAAAATAGGTCTGTAACCAGTACAACGGCAAATATTTCCACCAAATGAATTTTCTACCTCTTTCATTGTAACCTCTGATTTGCTTTTTATTAAACTATTTGAAACAAAAAAGGAATAAACAAGTTAAACAAATTAATTAGTTATTGACAATAATTTTGTAAAATTACGCATAATCAATATAACAAAATATTTTTAAACCCTTCTATGTGTTTTGCGCGCTGCTGTCCAATAACTGTTATGTGAATTAAAATGACTGGACATACAGTGGCAATATAAAATGTTATTCCAACTTTTTAGAATACTTCACAGTCAAAAATCAGTTGTTTCGATCATTCCTAACAGCTGTCATTCCATCATTCAGTTCATGATTACTTTTATGGTTCAATTACATATTATTCACAAATATTATTATTAGAAATGATAAATTACTTATCTAATTCATACATTATTTGGAAGAAGAGTAACTGATATACTAATAATCTGGCATTCAGATTATCTCTAATCAGTGAACTTATTCAACAACACAACCCAATTAACCATATTCTGGATAACCAATAATACAGCCTCTCTCTTCCAGACTGACTGAGCAACATTATTAACTCTAGAAAGCTAATGTGTCGTATTTCCTACGAGCGCGAATCAGTTTTTTCGTTCCCTCCCCCTGAAGTGGCAAGCAATAGATTCGTCCATTACGGTCTACTCATATACCATACTGACCTGTCTAGTCGTGCTTCCGTTTGCAATTAGTGCAGTGTTTCAGTTCGTTTTTTTGAACACCGCTTGTAAATTTTACGACTCATTAGCCTTAACGTATACATGTTTAGCGAATACATGTGTAGCCGAAAAACCAGAAGGTGGCCAAGCTGTATGTTTTTCGGTATGATAAACATCATATTGGTGAATTCTTACGTTATTTATGTCCACAACATTGCTAAGCTGGGCCAAAAACCAAAGTCAAGGCGAAATTTTGCAAAAGAACTTCATCATGAACTAGTGGCACCGTGGTAAGGGGTACGTTTGGAAACCCCAAATTTACGAAGGCAACTCCGGCAATCCATTGCAAATATATTGGGTGTACCATTGCTGAAACCTCAAGGTGGTCATCCTGAACAAGGTGCAAGAACAATTTGCAAGATATGTCCATCTGCCAAGAGGAGAATGACATCCGTGTACTGCCGTGCATGCAACAAGCCGATTTGTGCTGAGCATCGTGCAAAGTGCTGTGCTGAGTGTGCTGAAGAACTTTGAAAACCGTTCATAGCATAAAACATTATTTTAACATATACACTTTAAATTGTATTTAATAAAAATAAGTTTTTTCGCCTAAAACAATTTTTTTTATATACATACCTTCATCGTAAATTTTACGATACATTAGCTTTAATGAAACTTTTTGATAACCTTAGCTTTCTAGGGTTAAAAAGAATTTCAGCTATTACTAAAATAAAAACCACTCCACAAAAGAGAGGTGTACTTGCTATGTAAAATGGTAATAGGAAGGATTCTTCCTACTAATGTTCTAACTATGAAGCTGGCTTATGCATGGATCTATGATTTGAGATAAACATTAAAAACTTTAAGGCCAACTAATTATATATAGTAAACCTCCTTTTTACATGTAAGCTGTTAACAAGTTTCCTAGTGTTTACTATATAAATTTCTATAGATATCAGAAACAGAAATAACAAGGCTAGTTTTTGTACTTTTTTCGAATACCTGGCACAGACTAATACATAACTATAATATTTTTCAAAGCTGATGAGCTCTGAACATATGCTTTGCCCCCAACCTACTTCATAGCTAGCCAATGACTTGCCAGCAATGTTGCCAATACTTGCTCTCGTAGCTCTGTTATATATTTTGTCAGCCATTTTCTGGTCTTTCAATAACAATTATAACCTATGAACATACTACCAGCTGATTATATTATAATGTACTGCATGTTAACACGCTCTGTAATCGATGTGTTCAGTATGAGATGCAAGACACGAGTGAACTGCTGCAATGCTAAAACACATGCGTGCACAACGATTTTTAAGCTGATACATTTGTACAATCTGACAATGCTGTCAAATGTTCTGATTGGTCTAAACGCATGGAACAGCAGAGCTCATCAACCATGAAAAGCATTATACTGCATTATTTGATTAATTAATTGTCATTTCTGAAATATAAACATGGGTTTTATGTAAAGTTGCACTTAAACCACTCAGATAATACAACAATGACATAGGTGGACAAACTGACTACGTTATACAAAAAAATTGTTAATCAAATGCAAAAAAACCGATCATGAGGCAATACAATCATTAAAACCCAAACACCAAAGAACACTAGTTTAAATCTGAAAGAAAATAACAGTAAGTTGTCCTTGTTATGATCTTTATCCAGAAGCAAACAGAATAATTGCCTATGGCACAGACAGTCCGATTCCAAATTCATGGCAGTAGTTATGTGAGTAGGAGCATCAGTGTTACCAGATAGAGAGAAGAAATCTCACTGCGTGAACAAAATAAACAAAATCAAACAGGAGATACAGTAGCACGTAGGTGTGATGACTAGCATTTGTACAATAACATGTGTTGTTTATATGGACGATCAGTAATTCACAAAAGTTAAAACTGTAAAATGTTTTTTTATTATGCATTATTTATACATTCTAAGAATTAAAGAACAAACAATTTTTCTTTAATCTGTGAAATATTGACAGTAAATTATTTGAAACTAAACTGTTATTACTTACAATTTACCGTTTTGCAATCGTTAATAAACATAGAAATTTATGATGTTCATTGTTTAATTGCTCATTAAATTATTCATACTAATAATTTACAAAAAGAGACTGAAAATAATAAAATTAATTCACTGAATAGTTAACTAAATAAAGCAATTAAGTACAAAATTGAACAAATGTTGAAGGTTGCAGGACTCGATAGAGAACATGTGTCAGTTTGTAGGCCTACATGTGATAGAGAATATTCAGAAGCAGATGTAAGCTTCACACACTATCAAAATTACTGCTGGTGCTGCCATGCTCTCTGAATCAGGCTGTACAAAAGCCTACAGGATGTTGTGAATTTAGTCATCAACATTATTTAACATATGATAACAATCATACTTGGTAATGTTATAATAGATAATGTCATAACATTATCTATTTTATGATTACAACTTCTTTAAATTCTTTCTACACAATAAATTAGGTTACAATTAATTAAACCAGTACTCTGTCACATCCAATAAATTAGTAGTGTATGCCTAATATACTTCCAAAAATTGCTTTACTACTAAAGAGAGAAGATTAAATGGATTACTTTGTTTCAATCGGTAAATAAATGGGTTTGCATGGGATTCAGTCTATTGACTCAATGACTTTCAGTTCACAAATACAAAGAAATTCTGCATAAATATTTACCTGTACATATTCATGACCATCCCAGGACTGCAGTATCCACACTGAGATCCGTTATGTGATGCAAGGGCCGCTTGCAATTTGTTATAACCTTGAGATCTGTTGCCAAGAGCTTCAACTGTTTCAATAGCCCAACCATGGCAAGAGTAAACAGAGACCAGACACTAGCAAAAACATCACAAACAGATTAAGTCAGAACAATGACATCAAGGCACAACATTATTCTTCAAGGGGTCTTTCTACATGACCATTCAGTTTTAAAATCTCTTATCAAAAATATTTGTTAAAAAGTTTCAGCAGATATTTTTAATACGTTAAGTAAAAACATGATATGAAAAGGGGTCGCATCCAATGTTTACAATGGTTAGCACTATAGACTGCAAAGCAGAGGGTCCTTGGTTTGATTCCTGGCTAGTTTAAAAATTTTCAAATTTAATATGGAAGCTGCTAGCAGTGAAGATGATACCAATCAGTTTTCACTTGATGAAATTGTCAACGCAGTAGAAGGATGTAACTACTACCGGGTGATCGTACAGTTGCGCAACCAAATGTTTGAAGCCGTGTAGGAATTGAAGGTAAATTTGTAAAGTATGATTAGAATATGGGAATTTTTCGTTTAGTAGTACAGTATGTGGCAGCACTGCTAGATCACGCCACCGGGCGACAGTTAGCCAGAAACCAGTTGGTTTGTTCAGTTCGAGTCGCAATGTCTTTTACGCAAGAACAACGCGTCTCTATCGTTTTGAGTTACTGTGAATCGAAATCCTACGCGAAGTGTCAAGAACATTTCTCCAATGCCTTTCCAGATGCTAAAGTGCCAAACAAATCGACCATATTTCGTGTGTTTCATCGTTTTCGGGATACAGGTAGCGTGAATGACCGTAATCGTTCCGGCCGACCAAGTGTTTTATCTGACGACAGTCTGCAGACGATAAGTGAAACGTTTATTCGTTCTCCAAAAAAGTCTCTTCGAAAACTTTCTACTCAGACTGGACTGTCTTATGGAAGTGTTCATAAAGCCACTAAGTTATTAAAATTACATCCGTACCGGATTAACGTAACTCATCAGCTCGAAGAGCCAGAGAAGGAGAAGCGATTGCGGTATTGTCATTGGTTTAAAAATTTCATTCGAAATGACATATCTGTTCTGGACAAAGTTTTTTTCAGCGATGAAGCTCGGTTTCACCTAAGTGGATATGTTAATAGTCAAAATTGTAGAGTATGGTCTGCAGAGAATCCACATGAATTCCATGAACAGCCATTACATTCTCAAAAAATTGGAGTGTGGTGTGGTGTACCTCGTCGGAGAATTGTCGGGCCTATCTTTTTTTCGGATACAATGACAGCAGAACGTTATCAAGAAATAATCAAGCAGTTCGTAGCACTGCTACATGTTGACGAACGTTATTGCTGGCCACAACAAGACGGAGCAACTTCACATACGGCAAACAGTACTATCCAATTTCTCCACGATTTCTTTGATGACCGAATAATTTCTCGTGGTTTGTTGGCCTCCTCGGTCCCCAGATCTGACTCCTCCTGATTTTTATTTATGGGGCTATTTGAAAGATAATGTGTACAAAAACAACCCACATACAGTGGATGAACTTAGAAGAAACACTGAAGACTGTATATCAAATATTGCTACTGCTACACTCAAAAAGGTTGCGTGCAATGTAAGAAAACGCGTTGATGCATGCATTGCAAACCACGGTGGACATTTCCAGCACTTGTTGTGAACTTGTAAGTAAGTAAGTTGTAATTATAACTTGTATCGTAAACTTTGAAAGAAAATAAAAAATACATTATAGCTTTCTAAGACTGTTATCATTTTGGGTTACACGACTTTACGATCACCCTGTATAAGTCAGCAGTTACAACAAACCCGGAAACTGGTATGTAAACTTCGCGTAAACAGGTGAGTGAGAGTAATTTTGATTACATATTTGAAAAAGCTATAGAAACGTCCAAGGATGAAAATTTACTTGCACCACAAGTCTCATCTGTTGCACTTCCTGCTGATATGTCTGAAGATACTCTGCCTATAACAGAAATTTCCATGCTAACAAGTTTATCTGTTTTTTCTGATGAAGCAGATTTAGAAAAAGATCCAGATGATTCTGATTGGTTTCCAGATTCTATTATAGAAAATGTAAATGGACCTAACCAACTGAGTGAAACTGACAACAGAAATCCTGACACTGAAGCAAAAGATAAAAAAGATCGTAAACGAAAAGGACTGGCTAACCCACAAGATTGGAAAGCTAAAGCAAACAAACGTTTGCGTGAACAAGGGAAACCATACTTAGGTTGGAGCAGGAAGAACAGTACTGCTAAGCAAGACACCAATAGGCAAGAAAGAGAATTAGGACCCAGTTATAATTCACTGATGTGCAAGAGAAGTAAAACAAAACAGTGCAACACCATAACAGAGGCTGATAGGTAAAGTATCAACAAAAAATTCTGGGAAGAAATGAAGAAAAGAGTTGGGAGCAGGAAAAGGTTTATGTGTGTTCTTTAGTTTCTTTCATGGAAACAAAAAAACAAACTACTAGAGAAACTTCTCGTCGAATGGGAACGTTCAATTATTCTTTAAATGTCAGAGGCAATGTAATCAGTGTTTGTAAAATGATGTTTTTGTCCACCCTTAGTCTCAAAGAGTGGTCTGTATGCAACTGGGTTAAATCGCATGAACATGGCATAGTTTCATCACAGCAGGTTACACCAACAGTAAGAGATTACTAGAAATACAAAGTAACTCAGTACAGAATAAAGTATCAAATAAAGAATTCTTGGTTCGGTTCATAAAATCACTGCCTAAGTTTCCTTCACATTACTGTAGACGTGACACCAAGAAAAGGTACTTGGAACCATGTTATGGAAGTGTTGCGGAACTGTACAATGAGTACTGTAAAAAGTGCTTGGAGAGTAAAGAGACGCCAATGAGTAGGTTCACTTTTGATGTTGTGATGAAAGAAGAAAATGTGTCAATGTACAGTCCACGAAAAGACCAATGCGACACCTGTGTTGCTTTTCAAACGAGAAATTTAAGTGAAGAAATGTACACAGAACATTGTATACGTAAAAATAGAGCTAGAGAAGAAAAAGAAAGAGATAAAAAAGATATGCCCTAGAAAAAAAATGTGTGGTTCTATCACAGGATGTACAAGCTGTTAAATTGTCTCCGATGTTAAAAGCTTCAGCTATTTATTTCAAGACAAATCTATGTTGCCACAATTTCACAGTTTTTAATTTATTAGACCATCAAGCCACTTGTAACTGGTTCAATGAAACTCAGTCTGATCTGTCAGCTTTTGCAACTTTTGCAAGTTTTGTGATAAATTACTTGACTGACAAGTGTGGTAATTCAAAGGTACCAATTATTATTTGGAGTGATGGATGTGGTTATCAAAACCGTAACTCTGTACTTGCCAATGCTCTCCTTAGTTTCAGTGTCCATAAGTAAATTAAAGTTTATCAAAAGCTTTTGGAACCAGGACTCACACAAATGGAAGTAGATTCTGTGCATGCTCATATTGAAACTAAATTAAGAAACAGAGATATATTCCTTCTATCAGACTACTAC
Source organism: Catonia carolina (assembly GCA_035578175.1). NCBI lineage: Eukaryota > Metazoa > Arthropoda > Insecta > Hemiptera > Achilidae > Catonia > Catonia carolina. Next base: position 8,884,283 of record JAQMRL010000018.1, read on the forward strand.
CGTTTTACAAAAGAATGAGGAAAAAGAAAAGAAGAAGGAAAAAAAGGAATGAAGAAAAGATGAGGTAAAGACTGTAGATAAGTTTTTCAGTGACTTTAGCAATAAAGAGTTTATCAAATATAAGTCAATCAGACCTGGTAAAAAGCCACACGATCCAGTTGTTAACGACATTAAAGTTATAAAATATAGTTCTGATGGGAAAATACAAGTCAAAATTTCATTTGATGAACCTTTCTTCGACATTCCTTGCAGACCATAAAATAAAACGTTGCCTGCACCAAAATGCCTTTCCAAAATTGCATAAGAATCCACTAAAAATCACAACTCAAAAGTGGGCTCATTTACAACAGCTTAAGGCAGTTATTCCACCAGAATGTCATTGTTACTATGACAGTCTTCCACATGAGTTATAATGAAGTTTGTTGTGTAGGGAATATTTATGAGTGATTTTGTTTGAGACTGGAAGAATAACTTTTTAAGTTGCATGCTGATTTAGTGATTTAGTTAGTAAATGTAAGAATCATTTTTTTAAGTTGTATGCATTATCAGATTTTGTATCATTAAGACGTGATCTTAGATAATTTTTAATTATTTTAATACTTTCTATTTCATATAATGAATTAATATAATAATTTCACTAACCTTCTTTTTAAACTGCGTCACCTTTATTGTAATTTCTACTTACACGTGTTTTGGTGGATCCACCATCATCAGAGTAAATGAAAAATTGAAACTAAAAATTTTTTCACATTTATTTAAAATTTACAGAAGATGGTACATCTTCAGTCACTTGTATAAAACTGATTTAAAATTAATTTATTTTAATTTATCCCTTCTCATATTTACTGTAGATAGCAGCAGCAGTCAATATCACTTCATTATTCCTAAATTTTATTTGTTCATTCAAAATGTCCTGCTTTTGCTCTTTCAAATATTTATAAATATGGAACATCTCATATTTCTCAATTTTATTTTTATTTTCTATATTACATTGTTCTATTATATAACCAATAACAAATATAAATAAGTCATCTAATCACCCATACTCACATAAAATGGCAGAATACCATAGTATGATTCACAGAGCATATAATTATATAAAAGATAAAAAACTACTAGAAAATGAATTAAGAACAATAAAATTCATAGCACAAAAGAATGGGTATCATGAAAAAGAGATAGATAAAGTAATAAATAAAATTAAAAACAAACTATATTTTAAAAATAACTTGAGAACCACCCTTATATTAGATAATAAAATAAAACATAAACCATTTATTGCATTAAAATACAATAAAACTATTAATAATAAATTATACAGAACATTAAATAAATTTTATAAAATCGCATACATATGTAATAATAAAAAACTACTGTACACAAATATAATTAAAAATAATATAAATGAAACACTAAGCAATAAAAAAGGGTGTGTATAAAATAGATTGTGGTAATGAGGATTGTAAAAATTTTTACATTGGTATGACTAGTCGTAATTTTCAAGTGAGGTATAATGAACATAAAAAAGCACTGAAATGTGACTACATTATATCTAACTATACCAATCATATAAAAGAAGAAAGACATAAATTTGGTAAAATAGATGAACATTTCAATATAATAGAACAATGTAATATAGAGAATAAAAATAAAATTGAGAAATATGAGATGTTCCATATTTATAAATATTTGAAAGAGCAAAAGCAGGACATTTTGAATGAACAAACAAAATTTAGGAATGATGAAGTGATATTGACTGCTGCTGCTATCTACAGTAAATATGAGAAGGGATAAATTAAAATAAATTAATTTTAAATCAGTTTTATACAAGTGACTGAAGATGTACCATCTTCTGTAAATTTTAAATAAATGTGAAAAAATTTTTTAGTTTCAATTATTCATTTACTCTGATGATGGTGGATCCACCGAAACACGTGTAAGTAGAAATTACAATAAAGGTGACGCAGTTTAAAAAGAAGGTTAGTGAAATTATTATATTAATTCATTATATGAAATAGAAATAATTTCAAACTGCAGGATGCATTATAAAGATTTATTTTAATACTAGGGCTACTAATTTTTTAAGTTGTATGCTAATTATCAGGTTTTTTTAATCATTCAATTGTTTGTATGTAATTTTTAAATATTTTGTTAGTAACTATAAGAAGGTTTTTTGTCATTAAATAATTCTTTCTATGTAATTTTTAATTATTTTGTTAGTAACTATAAGAAGGTTTTTTGTCATTGAATAATTATTGTTTCTATGTAATTTTTAATTATTTTGTTAGTAGCTATAAGAAGGTTTTTTGTCATAAAGTTGTTCCTACGTAATTATTAATTTGTTGTACAGTAAAATAGTAAAACTTTTTTATTAGAACTAAAAGTATAAAATTCTGTACTCATTTTCAGATTTACTTCAAACAAAGTTACACTAATTTCAATCAAATTAAAAATATAATGACCATTCATTCATTTGTTTTATTACAAAATTTCAGTTGATACCTCGTAACTATTATTTTTCCAAAAAAAATTAAAAATTGATAACTCGTATCTGCCGTAAAAAATATAATTTAAACTAAATAATCAAAAATATTTCAAGAAACAACAATTTAATAAGACTTTAAAATCGAATTAATTTTCAAAATGCACAGGAAGTGATTAGAGATTTTTAAAACACATTTTTCTATCTCCTGAGAAATGTGATTTTTACAGTTACGAGGTATCAATTCTTAACCCTCTTAACATACTCCTTGCTTCTGTAGTATATTATTTGCACAGACCTGTAATTAATGAAAATTATTTTACCTTATCATTAATAGAAATTGTATTAAAATATTTACTTACAGAATTAACAGCAAAAGTTACAGTTTTATCAGATAACTTAACTGTTGCAGCAACAACACATGCTCCACAACCGCCTTCAAAGCACATGAACTTAGTCCCTCGTAAGTGTGCATGCTCTCTAATGAATGTATTCAGCTTGGTACTGATTGGTAAATCTGTAACTATACAATTACCACATTGGAACAAAAATCGCAGTTGTAGTAGTGTTTATAAAAATCAAATAGCAGAAATTATAACTTGTGTTCTTTAGAACACAAGTTCTAAAGAACTTGTGTTCTTTACATAATACGTAGTACAAAGAAAGATCACTCCCGATATGAAATCAAGGGTTTTTTCATGGGAAGAGACAAAAAAATGTGGGATGGGAGAAGTATTAATCAAATGAAAAAATACTCCCACAGTACAAATATTTTCAACAGTAGATAAATTTACAAGAAGTACAAGAATGTAAGGCAGTAAACAACAATTTATACTAATCTCACATCTTAGAAACTGAAAGCTAGTAGCACCAATACTGATGCCACTTGGTAGCACTACTGAATCCCACCAATTTCGCAAAAAAAATACCAAAACAAAATATAGTTTAGAAAATTGTGAGTTAGGGTAAACTACAAATCAGAATAAACTGCATCAAAGTGTTAATAATTTTATGAATCTCACCATTTATAATTATTAAAATTAATGAGGTGATTTTCAACACAAAAATTTATTAAATGCAATTTATCTGATACAGCTAGAGTTCAAAATAAATTTAAATTAGAATTTCTTTAAAATTTCAATGCATTCGCATAAATACGTAAGTCAAGGTAATTTGTTGAAATATAATAGTTACCAATAATAATTTTTTCAATAAAATTTATTTCTTTTGTTTTACTTCTCATTTACCATTTTTAATTTATCACTAAAAAGGTAATAAATGAAAGTTACTTGCGCTGAAACATAGAATACGTTACTGAGGAGCAATAACAATAGATACTTTCATGTTTTCATACCTTCCTGACAACGTTCAGTATGCGGTCAGCTGTAGCACAAGAACAGTGTATTTCACACTTTGAAGGGCATGTTCAATGCTTCAAGTAATTCTTTTCGTACGTATATTTAATTCAATATCGTATTTATTTCATCAGTTCATAATGCGATTACAATATTGATTTAAATAAAGTACTTAATAAAATATAAATTACTTTCTAAAACTGGAAGTATCTTTTTCTTATCTTTAGAAAAAAGTTATATAGAACAAACAATCAGTAACTCAGACCATATACTTTGTTTGAAATGATACAGCTTCAGCAGTTATGAAATAATCAGCAAAATAATCTGGCGCTAACCCCATGTCCTCGTGAGCTTACTTCGAAACCAGTATCATTCGTAAATGGATGAGTTTCAGTATCTTCAAAGTTCACACCATTCCTTTTGCGAACAAAATCATTCTACTACGTTCCATTACAGTATTATTATTGATATTTATACAGAATCAGTCACAGCCGCAGAATAATAGACTGGCTCTAGCATTAAAAAATTCTACTGAATGTTACAAACATAAAAGTCTCTGTTTTAAGCCGAGTTACTGAAGAAATTTAATTTCATTGCAAACAACCTGCTGGAAAAAGATGTGGACAGATAATCCATCATATCACTTTATCTAGATTTTAAAACTTTGGATAATGATGAAAAAATAGATTTCAGAATTCTGACCATAGTTTTTACCCAACATTCGTAGAAAGCAAGTAGCCCGAAATCAAATTCTGAATCAGAAGAGTTCAGCTAAAGTACAACCTAAAACTGAACTAACGGCTGTACGAACAAAAGTTTATGACCTACCTTCATTAATAATCAGTCTGTATTAGTGATACTATGACGTAATTACCAGTAGTAAAATAATAAAGCTTACCTTGATATGGTTTTCCATTAATAGTAAAGCTCGCTGCACTCGCTGTTAATCTGTAACGTAAAAAAAAAATCAAAATTAAGCATTGGACCAGTGTTATTGATCCAGAAACATAAAATCTACACATTTTTTTAACCTCGGTTAGCTCTTATAATATTTGTCTAAATTTGTGATGCTATAGAAATATTAATCAGAAAAAAGCTATAAAAATTGGTATGAATGATTTTTTAAGTACACATTACAATGTATCCATCTGTTTAGGTTTTGTGTAAAACGTTCTTCAAATGAACATAACTGGGTGAAAAACGTGCGTAAAAAGCACAAAGCCGAGGTAAAAGAATTTTAAATTCTTCAAAGTAGTTGTAGCAAAAAGACAAACTGGATATAACTGCAGGTAAGAGTTAAATAATATTTGTTTGTTAAACAATCTACTTTGATATTGAAAACACATTTTTTGGTTTCACATAATCATGAAAGTACCACTTAGGTATGTAATGAAATGAGTTACTGGTTTAAATTAACCTAACGTACGTCACGGCATTTGTATGACATTGCTGAATTTCATTGTGTTGTTTTAAGTGTAAACATCAGTGTTTAACTTTAATGCCAGTGGCTGATGTGGAAATGATTCTTAAAATTTTTAATGAGATTGATGAGAAAAATGCACAGGCTAGTTATCTACAAAGCCTAATTAAAGCTACACCGATTAAACAACGCAGAGGCGACAAAAATTCAAAATATTAACATACTGATAACTATCACTGTGAGGTAAGAATAATTTATGTTATTTAAAGAAAGGTATACTACGAGGAATTTAGAATGTTAATCTGTATGTTATGAGCTTGTGAACCCTAACCTATCTTAGCAAAGTTAATCTGGAATTATTTTTTCTTCCAGATTCTTTATGGGAATACAACCCACGTGGTTTGCCAGTCTACACGGAATAAGTGTAAAGCGAGTTCAGACTGACTGAACTTCTGAGCCAACGACCCACTCCAAAAGATTTACGTGGGCATCAAAATAAATGACCTCATAACAAAACCCAAAATGTTTTAAATTTAATAGATACCCATGTTAAAAGTTTTCCATATTATGTTTCACACTATGGACCTAGTGGTCGCAAAAACCGCTACTTCGTCAGGAGAATTGAATGTACTTAAAAAGTAGACTCTTTTTGCAGAAAAGTACTACCCTGGCTGCTATGCAATATTACAAAGAGGATAATCAGCAAAACATTTAAAATGTTATATAACCTATGATTTTTATAAAAAGTATTATTATGAAAATTTTAATGATTCATTTGGTAGGCCAAGATCAGATATGTGTACGTTATGTGAAAGTCTGTCTGCAAAAATTAATTCTGCTACTAATGTTAATGAAAAAATTGAGTTCGACACGCAACTTGTATTGCATAAAAAAAGGCTAAACAGTTTTATTCAGCTTTGAAAGAGAGTCAAGAGAGAGCAAAAACAGATCACTCTTTTGATGTGATATGTTTTGACTTTAAACAAAATATGCCCTTTCCCAACTACCAACTACTGATATATTTTATTCACGACAGTTATGGGATTACGTATTTTCTGTTTATTCTGATATAATTTGTAAGAGTATATTATAGACTTGGCCTGAAAACGTAGCTAACCATGGATCAAACAAGGTTGTTTCATTAATAAATGATTATTTAAATCATATTATGCCATCTATGATAAAAGTTTTGTATGTTTTTAGCGATGGGTCCCGAGGCCAAAACCAAAACCAAACAGTTTTAAAATTTTGGCAGTCTCTCATTAACAAAGGTAGTTTCACTGAAATCATTCACCATTTTTCTCAGTAAGGGCATAGTTATTTACCGTGTGATAGACACTCTGCTATCATCGAGAGGAAACAGCACAAAACTGAAAAAGTAGAAATATTTCCAGACTGGAATGATTTAATTAAAGCATTCTTTACTGTTAAAGAGAAGTTACCAGGGAAATGGTGAAAGATTTCAGTGGTATTTTTAAGAAAACTACAAGTGCTAGTGGCTAAGTTTTTTTATAACAAAATACAAAAATTTAAATTTTCTATAACAAGAAAATATGAGATGGAAGCTCATCGATCTGTTAATGAGATAATGCACGATGTGTTTCGCTTGGTGAAACCAAATGTACATAATATTTTTATGCCCAACGAGCCATTAAACCAGCCAGATTTACCTATAAAATCTGCAAAATTAAAGGATGTAATATCATTAACGCAGTACTTGAAAGATGACGTAAAATATTATTACAATTCCTTGATCAGTGACAACAATAACATTAATCAAAATATTACAATCTGATGTGTCAGATTGTGAAGAATAAAATTTTAATGTAATTTCATGTAAAAAAACATGTTTATTAATAATAATTTTGTATTTTTTTTATTTTCTTAAGTTCAAAAAATCCGGAGCGAGCCATAAGGGCCCTACTCCACAGAACAGTTCTTTTTTTATACATTAAGGATTTTTTTTTAATGTTTTATATCATATACTACGTTGTATTACTATAAGGTTTAACAAATAAAAATTTCAAAACCTACAGTTTGCTGATATTTTACCCCTATCAAGTTTTTGAGTCTCCTGAAAAATTACATATTGAGAATTAGGATCCATATTGAACTAGCCTATTCAATTGATCTTGCAAATTACACTATAGAAAGAGCCCACAGAGTGGGGAAGAAATGGAGATGATGGTAATGGTTTTGAAGTTGAGTAATTACAAAAAAAATTGAAAATTATTAATGCTGCAAGACAACACTGGGAGGATGAAAATATATCTGTTTCAGAGGAATACATTAATAAAGTTAGAGAAATTTCCTGGAAGTTTAGGGAGTATAAAAGAGATGCTCGACAGCAAGGGTGCTTCGCAGTTTTGAGGTGTGATAAATTGCTGATAGACGGTCGGTTTTACACGTTGGCCGACTTGAAAGAGAGGGAAGATGAGCTTCACGGTCGTCAGACAATGCTGGAGGAGAGCCCCGCAGGGATGGAACCACATCTGTGAGGTGATGGACCGAGGGTGATGATCGGAAAGATGTTCCTCGACAGGTTAAATCTCCATCGAGCGAAGAGTCCTCTTCAAGAAATATACAGAGTAATAAGGAAGTGACACCTTCGAGAAGTGAATTGATTAAAAAAGTATGTAAAAAAAATGATTAAAGAAGTATGTAAAAAAATGCTAAATAATGTAGCGATGAAGTGGGCCGTGAAGCCATAACCAGGGAAAGAAAGTGAGAGAGTGAGAAAGTGGTTGGTGTAGGGGGCTGTTAAAGAACTAAAGGGCTAAGGGGAGGGAATTTCTGAGAGGTCGGGCTTTCTCGAAAACAGTAGTGTGTAAGAAGTAGAGGCTATAGGTGAGGGAGTGGTGTCTTCTGTAGCGATTGAATGCGAAAGGAAGACACAGTTTTTCCCCCTTTTTTATTTCATATAATGTTCTGGAACTCTGACGGTTTAGATAATTTCTGATAATTAGATAGAATGCAGCAAAACAGATGCAATAAATTTTCTGTTGTTTGCATATTCGAAACATGGGACAGGTCAGATGATTTAAAATTGGTGTTCATGAAAAAGTGTAACATTTTGACCATACCCGCATCTAAAAACCATAATTTTGACAGAGCAAGTGAAGGCCTGTTCATATTTACAAAAAAGTTTTTAAATTCGTCTGTAATTTAAAAGTAATAATAATGTTTTCATTGAAATTAACATTTTTTGCTGTCATCCTCCCCCCCCCTCAGCATAATTTGTCACATTTTGTGCATATTTCGTATGTAATCTTAGAGTATTTATAATGATAAAAATGGGAAAAACATTTAAAAAAATCCTACCAATATTCTTTACGTTAAGGGTAAATACATTGTTTTTTCTCAACATTGTTACTGTATGTAATAATGAAATATAAACTCATTAAGTACATGACATCATTAAAAAAATTAATCATTAAATTAAATTAACATCTTTAAATTAAATTGTATTAAACAATTTAATAACTTTCAATAAATAGTTATAACGTTGACTTGAAAAAGAAAATAATAATAAAGCTTTAACGTTACGTTGCAAAATATTGATGTAGGATTTTTTAAAATATTTTTCCTGTTTTTATCGTTACAAATACTGTAAGATTACCTACATACGAAATATCCACAACATGTGACAAATTACGCTGAGGAGGGGAGCAACAGACAAGACCCGAAATTAGTTATAAACGACTTAAATCTATCGAGGGTTTTGTTTATTTTAGACCAGAAGAGAAGCAAAAGAATATGGTCGAGTAAAAATCTTTTTTTGAAAATGAAATGGATAAGTGGCAAAATCATCCAATAATTGTGGGAGGTGATTTTAACCCTTTCAGTGCCAACGTCCTGTTTTACCGGACGTCTCAAAATGTGCAAGAAATGCCAACGTCCGGTTGCACCGGACTATATTCGCAAAATGTATATTTCGGCTTTTATTTACATCAGTCCACTCGTAAAGACCTGTACTTTAATTTGCCAATGAGTTTTGATAATTAAAAAGATAATAGTAGCTGTGAAGTTAATGTTTGCATCGACCTGTGAACAAGTTGACTGAGCGCACAGTCAGCTGTTTCGAGTTGTTTGTTTTCGTCGCAAGGTGTTAGTTAATGGCCGTCGTAGTGGATACATTGTTTCGTGATTAGTGCAAAATAATTGCGTTACTATGGATCACTCATGATCACCTTTGAGTGAAAATACTGTAAGACGAATGTTGGAACAGGACTATTTGGATGATAGTTTTGTGAGTGATGTTTCAATTGCTGTAAATAGTAGTAGTGATAGTGACAGTAGCGTACGTTCTTTGTTTGATAACATTGACAGTGATCCTGATTATCACCCTGAAGATGATACAAGTAGGCCTGGGCCAAGTAATATATTACGAACAGGGAATTCTCGTAGTGTCTAACGATAGGCCTATAATTAATGAGTCGTCAGATGATGAGGCTAGGCCTGCTACAATTAATGAGCCATCAGATGATGTAGCTAGGCATAATGTACCAAATACTTATCCCAGACCTAGGGGTCGACCAAGGCTTCCTAGAACTAATGTAAATAGTTCTTCTAGTGAATCTGAAGATGGGACAGGGTGGACAGAGGTCGAGGAGGGAGATGATCCAGGTCATGTTCACAATTTTATTTATGGAGAATTGACTGGAGTAAAACACTGCCCAGCTCAAAACTCCCCTCCTGCAGATTACTTCAAATTATTTTTTACCTCACAATTATTAGACATCTTAGTCAAATATACAAATATGTATGCACAACAATTTATTGCTGCCAATAGGAGTAGAATGAGCCAAAACAGTAGGTCAAAAGTATGGAAACCAGTTACCCGCATAGAAATGTTGGCCTTTATTACTGTAATTATAAACATGGGGTTAAATCCAAAGCCAACAATTTATATGTACTGGTCTAGAACATCCAGTCAGTTTATCCCGTGGTTTAGTAGGATGTTTAACCGTAATCGATTCCAAGCAGTTCTTCAGTTTTTTCATATGGTTGATACGTCAATACCTCGATCTGGACAACCTGGTTATGATCCCTGCATTCGTTTTCAAGTTTTAATCGACCATGTAAACCATGCTTTCAAAGCATCATTATATCCCAGGAGAAAACCTTTCTATAGATGAAAGTATGGTCAGCACCAAAAGACACTCTCAACTGTTACAATATATGCCAAAAAAAACCTAAAACTGTGGTCAATTTGTGATTCCATCACACATTACTGTATTTCATTTTTTGTCGACAACGGTGCTAGCAGTGAAGAAGATAGAAGGAAAATTAAAGAAAATGGATTAGGGTACTATGTTGTTATTAAGCTTTTGACAATAATAAATTTATTGAACAAAGGTTACCACATTTTTGTTGACAATTTTTTTTACCTCCATAAAGTTGGCCAAGTTTTTTTACTCTAAACTAACGTTTTTTACAGGGACGTTGAGATCAAATAGAAAGGGTATACCACAAGTAATGAAACCAAAATTTCCAGTTGGATGCAAAAAGTAGGCTACATGAGAAAAAAAAATTTGCTGATGTTAGGTTTCAGAGAGAAGCAGTCTCAAAAACATCAAGTCCTGCTTCTATCCACAAAGCGCAAGGCCGAATCAGAAATAAGAGCCAAAAGAAGAAGAACAGCAGTTCATGTTACAAACAAACCCAAGGTAATACGGGACTACAACAATTTTATGGGTGGAGTAGACGGCAGCGTTCAGATGCTATACCAATATCTGGATGATAGGAAATCTCTTAAATTTTGGAAGAAAGTTACTTTTAATGTGTTTGGTGGCATGGTTTTAAATTCCTATTTACTGTACAAAATTAACACAAAAAAGCTCTGTCTAGATTAGAATATACCATAGCTATTGTCGAAGAACTTTCAAAAGATTGGCTGTCACTGCAAGAAAATAGACCACACATATCTGACCTGACTAAAATAACAACAGTGCGAACTTCCCGTGGTCGCGGTGATGCGGACACAGTCACTACTGGTATTACACATAATATCATTGAAAAAATTCCAGATGGAAGAGAAAAAAATTGTTGCATTTGCAGCAAAATAAGTACCCAGGCTGGTGGGAAAGAAGAAAGTCGACTTTTATGTGCATCAAATGCAAAAAGGGCCTACATCCTAAATGTATTCCTGAGCACCAGTGCTAAAAAATTTTTTTCAAAAAATATATTCTCATTGTAAATATTTAATTGTAAATAGGTTTTAAGTGTTTTTCATTATTTTTCTTGAGTAAATGTGTATATTTTTATATTCTAATAAAATATTTTTGTGGTGATTTTTGGAAGGCTTATCCAGACTGAACTTTAGAGGCGAAAAATCGTGAAGTGTAATGTTTTAAAAAACCTAATGCCACTTTTTTTGTTTATTAAGATACAGTTCTGAAATTTTAACCATGTATAAAAAATTAAATGTGTTTTTAAGTGATATATATAAGATTTTGGGCGTTATATTTTTTTCTACAAATTAACAATACAAGAAACCGAAAAAAAATTTGAAATTTTTATTTGGGTAAGTATTTTTGTTATTTTTTTTTTTTGGGTGAAATATAAGGGTTTTAATTAAAGCATGTTATTGCCCAGTTTATAAGAAAGAAATGGAAAAAAGTTTTTGATGATAGCTAAAGAAATAAAAGATTTATAGCTTTTTTACTAAACAACTGCAAAAACACCGAAAATAGTATGGCCCTTTTGAATACAACTGCTGAATAAAGAGGAGGCACTTCTCCTCTTTAGAAAGTTAAAATTTCAAATCAAATTTATTAGAAGATCATGAAGAAAACAATCAACGGAGGAGGAGTAGTACATACAAAAAAATGCCTGGCACTCAAAGGGTTAATATAAGAATAGGAAATCTTAATCAGGTTTATAATTCAGAAATATTTAATTTTTCGTGGCTGCTGTTGGAGACAAGTTTTAGATAAGTATATTAGTAATGAGGCTATAAGATTGCCAGAAATTATGGAAAATAATTTTTTTTATTTTATTTTAAATGGCAGATGCAGTACAGATTTTCTGGCGCAGTTTACAATTTATAATGCAAACAGTAATAGTGCGGGGGATTTTGTCTGGGCGAATATTATTAATTTATTTCTTATATTAATAATTTAGAGGTGGGCGATTTTTCATTGACATCGGATCATAACCCAGTTATTGTACCAATAGACTTTAGAGCAGTATTCATGGAAGAGGGGGCATGCATTAACAAAATTAGATCAATTAAATGCAAATGTAATGGAGATAGTAGTAATACATATTATAAAATTTTAATGTCGATGTCCGGTAAGCTCGGTAGTTGTAGTGATAACGAAGAGGTTAATTACAGTAATTTATTGTCGGCAATTAAAGATAGTGCGGTGACCTTGGGTATAGCTAGACCGTCGGGCGACAGTTAGCATAAAAACAAATTATGGATGACCTGGAAAGTAAGTCGTTCACATTTGAAGCAAATAAATTGAATATTTTTCTGAATTTAAAAAAGAATTATAAAAGCCTTTTAAAATATAAAAAAATCAATATTTTAACAATCTTAGAGAAAACTTTGAAAACTAGGAATTCAAAGGACTACTGGAATGTCAAGTACGTTAAAGGATGGCCTGGAACAGTAGATGAGGTAAGTGCCGCACAATGGGTACAGTTTTCTAGAAACAAATATCATTTATCTCAATGTTTAGAAGTGAGTCTGATGGACAATTTCAAACCTTTATTAGAACGTGAATTTCCGATGCCGCCCGAACAGGCCTATTTATTAAGAAGGGGGAAACTTTAGATAAAGATTCTTTCTTCTGCAACACAACGAACAAAAAAAAATTCGTCCGTGTTAAGATAAGGTCATACATCATCATGCACCAATCGTTTCTGTAACGGAGCGTTTCCGACATGGCATTTAAGCTGTTATTTAAATCATCAGACAATATCCGGCACTGGAAGCCAAAGTGTTAGGTAATAACATAGCGTGAACAGTTGTAAGTTTCTTTTATTAGCGTCAAAATGTTAGATTTGACGACTGAAGATTTGTATATGATATCAAATTTATTAGAAGATTCTTTCTTCATATAGAATATATGAAGAAAACAATCAACGTTAACGTAAGAGGTTTCCACACATAAAATGTTCAAAACTAGGAAGGTTAAGAGGATATTGGACTTTATTTAAAGAACTGATCGACGACGAAGAAAAGTTTTTCCAATACTTTCGTAAGTCTCAGTTTCAGTTTAATCTTTTTTTCTTATCAGTTTAGTTATATCTTTTATCTTGTAAATCATATAGATATGAAAACTCGCAAACTAGTTCTACTAATTTTTCGTTATCCGTCGTAGTAACAAAATGTACAAAATATCTTCTCACGAAAGACAACTGAACCTGTACGATAACTAATTCTTACTAACCGTAGCAATGCGTTCCGACACGATCAGCTTCCGGCAAATATTATCGCCGACAATTCCGTACGGAGACGGAACATGCCGCAATGTAACGTTAACGTATACGCTACACTTGATATGAATGCTCTCACTTACAAAGCACGAAAGAATATTTTTATTGTAGGAAACGCTCCGTTACGGAAACGATAGGTGCATGATGATATGAACCGACTTTTACTCATTACACCACTGTTATCACTACGTCAGACAAGCTTGAACATAAGTCTTCTCACACCGCGGAAAGGTTGTTTGTTAGTCATTGTCTTATCAATTCTAGTCATCGTAAAAGCAAGGTGCAGGCGGAGATAACCCGCGCATGTCGTGGACCAAGTTAAAAGGAAGACCCGGGCTGTGTACTCACACACAGCCATCAGACGCAAGCTGGGGCGTCAGGTACTGCCTGACCCACTGATACCGACGTCCCAGGGGCTCGCACGCAGCAGTAGTAAGAGCTCCGACACTCCTACCCATGTCCATTCTCGCCACAGTACCGAAGCGACTGGAGGGGCTAAAGTATGGCGCAAAGCCTCGGCAGAGCAAGTTCACAGCAGCATAACCACGTCCAACCTTCCACAATCCGGAAAGGGTTGCACACGACCAGCCCACATCCCATCTTCGCCAGCGTTATGAATGTGTAAGATAGCGTTATAGTGTGCAGTCTAGCACATAAACCGCCACGAAGGTGGCCCAGACAATTTTATATTTATAGTTTTTTACTTTACAAAGAGTCTTCTAAAATCATTTTAAAATAGTTACAAAAATTGTCGCAGAGAAGGTAACTGGAAACAATATGCTTAAGGGGAAGATTTTTACCTACGATTACTTTATTACGGCAATATTGGATAGCTCCATCTATGTTCATTATAGGTTGTAGGAATTCATTACAGGTTCTTTCCGTCGAAAATTACATTACAGTCGATGGGTCTTTATGTCTGAAAATTTGCTACGGAAGACTATGAAATACCTTTACAAGAAAAACCACGGACCGAGGTCAAGAGGTTTCGTTTATATTTACGTGGTTAACAACAAAGGAATAAACGTTATTCTTTATACATTTATATTTAATATAAATTTATAGTAAATTTTAATTAGAGAAATCACTTTATTATAATTCAGTACAATCAATAGATTAATGACACGTTATGTACACTTTCTAAATTGCTAAATTCCTAAATCCACTCTTGTGTTCTCGTAAAGCCATTCTATTTTGATCACAAGAGTTCGGCTTCTCACTATATTATATTATGTAAACTACAAAAATATTTACACTATTTTAAAGTACACGTCACTGTTCATTAAAAGTCATTATGATGTCGAATTCATAATTGATCTTTAACACCCCTATCGCCGCCGGTAACACATACGGCAAAAAAAAAAAACGATAGGTCGGGCAGGGTGTTGACAAAACAATTTAGGAAGCACAAAAACAAACACACGGGAAATCGTTGCATGAATGAAGTACATCAGTTGCAGTAAATAGTAAGAAATTTAATTAACAACAAGAAATAAATATGGAA